>JASDQU010754815.1:20526-33432 GCA_032191745.1 Picea mariana
GACTCACTCTACAACTGATTTTCAATAAATTTGACATCTCTGCTAAGAATTAGTTTCTTTGAAATCAAATTGTAGAGTCTGTAGGATTTGGATGTCTCACTGTAGCCAACAAAAATACATTTCTCACTTCTATCATCAAGTTTCTTCCTCAATTCGGAAGATATGTGAGTGAATGCTATGCATCCAAATGTCTTGAGATGAGCAACATTTAGCTTTGTCCCACTCCATGCTTTTTGAGGCTGGTGGTTGGAGATCTATTCAGGAGATCAACTGAGCATGCTACTGCTTCAGCCCAAAATAGATTTGACAGACATTTCTCTCTGAGAAGGATTCTTGCCATGTTCATTATTGTCTGATTTTTCCTTTCAGCCACTCCATTTTGTTGTGGAGTATACCTAGTTGTAGTTTGCATGATGATGCCTTGTGTTTTGCAGAAATTTTCAAATTCTTTGGAGTTGTATTCTCCTCCTCCATATGACCTGAGAACTTTTACATATTTGCCACTTTGTTTTTCATGTTCAACTTTGAATTCTTTGAAATTTGCAAAAGTTTCAGACTTGTGTCTGAGAAAATAGATCCAAATTTTCCTGTTAAAGTCATCAATAAACATTAAGAAATAAACACTACCGCGTATTGAATTTGTTTTCATTGGTCCACATAGGTCAGTGTGAACCAACTCTAAGTGTTGTTTGGCTTGAGTGGAGGACTTTGGAAAACTAGTTCTCTTATGTTTTCCAAGAATGCAAGACTCACATGGGGGATTTTTCTCTTTGAAGAAAGGTAGACCTTAGACCATGGAGTGCTTCTATAGAAGGCTTATAATCTGAAAGGGTAGATGTCCAAATATTGTATGTCAAACCATAGTTTCATTGGGGGTGGATGCACTTTTTACATATGATAGAATCAGATTTGCAGTTCTAAGGGTCAGGAGAAACATTCTATTCCTAGCCATGTGGATTTCATAAATCAATTTTCTGCTGGAGGTTTTATCATATATCCTACATGATTCTCCTTCAAAAAGTACCTTATAGCCATGTTCAATTAACTGTCCTACACTTAACAGATTATGTTTCAAATCTGGAACATGATATACATTGTTTATGTCTTTCTTTACATTTTGTTTAGTAAGAATAGGTGCAGTTCTTTTTCCTTGAACTTTGACTAAGAAATCATTTCCAAGTGTAATATCAGATGAAATTGAAGAATCAATGCATGAAATTAAATCTTTGTTACCTATCATGTGATTGTTTCATTCACTGTCCAACAACCAGAGATCTTTATGTTGTTCTTCAGTCTTGTGGCATGAGAGAAACATACCATATGAGGTTTCTCCTTCATGATTTGAGACATGTGCTCTGCCTGAGAGATGATCTGCTTGCTTCTTATGACATTCAAATCCATAGTGACCATAATTTTTGCAGTAATAGCATTGTATGTTTGATTTGTCATTTGATCTTCTCCCTCTGCTTCTTTGAGTCTAGAAATTCTGATTTTGGTTCTATTGTCTGTGACCTTGGAAATTCTAATTTTTGTTCTGTTGTCTATGACCTTCACTTGAGTTATTGTTACTTGGACTTCTTGAAGGAATTGTCCATTGACTTATCTTCTAGATGTAGTCTGGTCTCATGTGTCAATAGAGAGCCCATTAATTCATCTGTTGAAAATTTTGATAGATCCTTTGATTCAAGGATAGATGTAACAACCATTTCAAGTTTATATGGTAGACTTCTGAGGAATTTCTCAACAATTCTTTGATCAGGGATGGCTTCACCAGTCAATCTGATCGGGTTTACAATTCCCATTACTCTGGTAATAAACTGGTCAACGTTTTCAGACTCTATCATTTTTAAAGTCTCAAAATGCATCCTCAAGGTCTGCATCTTGCCAGTTGTGACCCTGTCATTTCCTTGGTAAGATGATTTAAGGATGTCCCAGGCCTATTTTGAAGTAACAACGCCTGTGATTTTTGAGAAAATCAAGTCATCTATTGAGTTTTGAATCCATAATTTTGTCTTATTCTCTCTGTTCCTCTGTGTTTCCTAAGCAGTTCTATGTTGATTGGTCATGGCAATAAGGTCTGCAGGATCTAGTTCCACATATCCAAGATCCATTAGATCCCAACACTCTTGTGCTTGTAAGAAGCATCTCATTCTAAGAGACCAAAACTCATAGTTATTTCCAAGAAGAATCGGTCCTTGTGTTGGTCCTAAATTTCTAGAGGTGGCCATCTTGTAAAAAATTGAACATAAAAAAAAATATATGAGAGATTTGCATGCTTACTTGTTTCCTGCGCGTAAAACCAGGTCCGGGAAATCCTTTATGTGACTTCAGGACGAAAATCACTGGGTAGATTACTTATTTAATTTTGATCTTGCTGGATCTGACTATCCAAGCGCAAGATCGACGGATTCAGAGCTCCGAGCTCTGTTCTTTAGCGACTTTAGCCCCTAAAATGGCGGAATTGGGATTTTTGAATTTACTCAAGAGCCAGGAAAAAAATTTGAAGTTTAGCTTCTCATGTGACCGGGGGATGAAAACCAAACGCTCTGAGTCTTTAGGCTTCAGGCGTTTCAACGCTGAAGGTCTCAATTCCTACGAATAGCCGAATAATGGAATTATTTCAAATATCGATTGTCCTCGTTGATTTGAGATCAACGGTCCAAAAATACTTCGGGACTTCAGGCTTCGGGCCTTTTCAATGCATAGTTATTACAATCCTCTGGAGTGTCATATCTCCGAAGTGAGAGATTTGCCTCTACATGTCCTCTTGTTTTGGACAACCAAGATTCACTTTGGGAGTTCGGGCTTCGGGAGTTTCTTTTTGCTTGCTCGCGCAATCCTACGAAGTGTTGTATTTCCAAAGTGAGAGATCTGGCACCGCGTGTCCTCGTTGATGGACGGTCCATATGAACTCCGGGATTCGGGAGTTCTGGCTTCTCACATCCATCTTCCTTCCAAAGTGGTTATCGTCGGAGTGCAGGATCTCCTGCCACATGTTCACTTCGATCAATGATCTGGATCTATTCCGACTCTTTGGAGCTTCGAGCCTTCAGGAGTCCTTTACTCCTCAACTTCTTCTTGCTTCCTCTCGGAGTTCAATATCGCCTGACGCGTGTCACTTTCTTGAAGATCAATGACCATGAGTGATTGTGGAGACTCAACTCACTCACCCTTTAATTTCCTTCCTGATCTCCTCAAAGTGAAGATGCTCATCCATAGTGGGATCGATATCCACCGTTGATCTGTTGATCTAGTAGGATCAATGATCCTGAGCGATTGCGGGCTCACAACTTGCTCGCACTTTGATTTCCTTCCCAATCCCCGCAATGTGAATATGCTTGCTCATAGCGGGATCGATATCCATTATTGATCTGTTGATCTAGCATGATCAACGATCCTGAGCGATTGCGAGCTCACAACTTGCAAAAAATTTAATTTTCTTCCCAATCCCCACAATGCCTCCCCACCATCGATCTCTCTCCAATGAGATACGACGGTCGTGACTTATTATGTGCTCGATTTGACGACTGATCTTTCTCTCGCTCAAATCTTATGGCTGAAAAACAAATTTCTCCTTATCTGCAGGCTCGTCGTTTCTGAGCTTAATTAAAGGCTCATATCTATTCTCGCATCCAATCTTACGACTGAAGTAGCTTCTCCTTTGTTTTTTCTGCAAACTTTCTCCTTAAGAAATAATTGAACAAATTCTTTAAATGCTCGTGAATCTTTAAGTGTTGCGTCCTTCTACAGCTCTGCTTCCTCGCGCTTGTTGTCTCCAACAATCTTTTGAGCATACTTCGGACTGCTCACTGCTCTCCAAGATCTGTGAAGAATCTTGAGTCCCATGCTCTTGTCTGCGAGACAATATAAACTGTGTGCTCTTCTTCTTATGATCAGGCTGCTCTCTAGGCACTATGAAGAGGCTTACATCCAAAGCTCTGATACCATGACAAAATAAGAAGCAAAGAAGATAATACAGAGAAGACAAAATTGGAAAGCAGGAATGAGTAGAGCGCAATTCATTAAAGGAAAAGAGTTGGGCTAAATAATCTTCAACAAGTCAAGAAAATCAAGAACAATAAATAGTCATCCCGTTGATCAATAATGGTAAAAGTAAGCTTTATAAAATGAAATTTGCTTCATGATTTTACATAATTATTGTGTGATTCGTAGCCTTCGTAATAAAATTTCTTACCTGAGGAAATGAATGCTTATCAAAGAGGGCCATAACTGGATGACTGGAACTTGCAAACCATTACCGAGTAATGCCACCAAACCCAACTCCCAATGGTTCAAAGCCATGATTTTGGTAGTCTAATGAAGTCCCTCGCAGATTTATGTCCATCTCTGACTTGAACTTCTTGTTTGTAGGAAAAACATTGTATTGGTGTTGTAAGGAAGAGCAATGACTGCCCAGTTGCAATCTCAGTCCAACAAATCTGTTCAATTCATTGAAATATGTTTCATGCATGCTTGAATTTTCCTTGACATTTGTTTGTTTACCATTGAGAATGTATCCTAAAGGAATGGAAAGGTTGTTGTCTTCAATACAGTCAATATCTCTGCAAATTTCAAAAAATATACCCACATGGATTATTTCTACTTCAAGAAAAAGAATAACCATAAGAATTCAAAGAGAGTTTTTGGAACCTAGTCCAGAAAACAAGCCCCACCTCTGAGACAATACCAATCTTGGGTCCTCATGTAATATGATCTGCTTATTCTCATTAGAAATCCATGAAATAGGTTGTGGCTGGTGGTCTCCCTCCATTTGTAAAGGTAGACGTAATCCAATATTGTACATCTTTAGATTCAATAAGGCATCCCATTGGTTAATGAAATCCATTCAATATACTTATACAATAAATCATAGTACCAAGATTCATCCATATTGGCCTTTACTATACAGAAATTCCATAATAATATGAAATTCGTCAAATTTTCCTTGTACATATATGTTACGTCAACACAATTTTCAATGTTTTGATAATATACCTCTTTTCGTTGTTTTGATCATATACCTCATTTATTTGATAACCATTGAACTCATAAACCCAATGAAACAGCCAAAACCCTCCAGAAAAAAATTAATTAAAACAAAAACTCAAAAATAATTATAACTAGCAAGAACCACTTTATAAAAGTGGTTGATAAATGGCGTTGATCGACTTATATAAACCACTTTTATAAAGTGGTTGTTTCTAGTTGATAGTCACATGCCTTGGGTTTTGACCATTAATATATTAATTAATTATTACCATGTAATATATAATAATAATGTATTAATGTATTACATTAATGTATAAATGTATACAATGTGAGTGGGCCTAATAGTTAAGAACATGTGTTTCCTCTTAAGAGGTCACAAGTTCAAATCTAGAGTGGCGTGGGGTATGTATACCTCCGTAGACTTTACCAGTCAAACCATTGGGCGGTCTCATACACCAATTTGATGTGGCTGGACCGTGACCTTAAAAATAGATTATTATTATTGTTATTATTATTATATACATTAATGGTCTATTCATGTAATGTATTACAATAATAATAATGTATTAATTTAAATTAGTATTAATTTACATTGTGTGTAATGTAAAGTATTAATTAGTTGATACATTAATAAGATAATGTATTAATTAATTAATACATTGTTAAAGTATTAATATACTAATAAAGTAAGAAATTAAATACATCAATAAATATATTAACACTTTAAATAAATTAAATGCATTAATAAATACATCACTAACTACATTACTAATACATTGGATACATCAATAGCAAGCACTAATATATTAAATACATAAAATATACATTAATTTATTAATAAATACATTAGTACATCGATAAATACAAAAATAAATAAATTAATACCTAAATACATTAATTAATTAATACACTAATACATTAGTAATTTATAGATTAATACATTCATACATTAGTAATTTATACATTGACAAAGTATTAATACACTAATAATATAATACATTAAATACATCAATCAATACATTAACACATTAAATGTATTATTAAATACAATAAATGTATTAATAAATACATTATTAAAATATTAATGCACTAATAAATACATCAATAAATACATGACTAATATATTAAATACATGAATAGTAAGCAATAATATATTGAATACATCCATAAATACATTAAATGCATTAATAAATACACTAATAATGTATTAATATATTAACAAAGTAACACATTAATAAAGTAGTAATGCATTTAAGTTAATGTATTTAGTAAAAAATTATTAAAATATTATACATTAATACATTATTAGGTAATAATTTGCTAAAGTATTAATACACTAGTAAAGTAATACATTGATAATACATTATTACARTAATGATACATTAATAAATACATTATTAAAGAAATAATATYTTAATAAATACATTATTAAAGTATTAATACATTTATTGAAAATAAGTGTGGTTGCCCATGATCATGGTTTCTTATGGTCATGACTATGAATGTCATTGACACATTAAAGTATTTAATTTATTGAAATTATTAAAACATTTATGGAACAGGACTATGATTGACTATGGTTGATCATGATCATGGTTTCGTATGCTCATGACTATGAATAACATTGATACATTAAAATGTACTGAAATATATTAATTTAATTAATTAATACATTATTACATTTTTAATAAAAACATTACTAAAATATTAATACATTAAGATATTAATAAAATATCAATACACAAATAAAATAATACATTAATAAAATAGTAAGACATTAATAAAAAAATAATAAATAAGAGGAAGATCTAACATTTTGCATTTGAGGTTTAACGCTCCACCATAGGAGCCTAACATCACCCTAGAAGGGCATGAAGTCACCCTTGGATATGATTTTAGGGTTTATTTAATGTCATTATTGTAAAAACTAGATTTTAAATGTAATTTGGCCATGTCGAGTTTTTTATGACCTAATTGTAATTAAAGGTCGTTGACATTCTATAAATAAGAGAGAAAACTCTCATTTTTATCATCATTCACTCATCACACAAGTGATGGTCTGAAATTCGGCCCTCTTTTAGGGTTATTGGCTGAAAATTCCAATGCACTAGTCTTGGAGACTAAAAATTTGCAACTTGGATCATTCTTGGTGAAGTTACTTAAAATTTCTAGGGTTTTATGGCTTGATTATTCTTGGTGAAGCAAGTAAATCTACAATTCTTCATTTCATTTGAATTGTTTATGGTAAATTTTCKTGTTCATGTTAAATATTATGAATTTGCTTKCTTGAMAAACCCTAGGAGTAAACGACTTAATTTGTTACTTCTTTACTCTTTATTTGTTATACCTCGCCAAGAGGATCTTGACCTAGGTAAACTTCTAGAGCCCTAAATACTAGCACTTTATAAGTTATTATCTAGTCAATTGTTGCTTCTAGTATTTATTCAATAGTCTAAGGAAGGAAGATCTTTCTAGAGCCTAAAATTGCTTACACTCTAGAAAAGTTTGTTCTTAGGGTTTGTATGTTGAGTCCTTGAAAAGCCAACGCCTATTTCATCCATCTCTTATCCTTAGCCAAGTATTATCATTGCATCTTTTCCTCCAAGTTGAAAATCGTCATTCTAGACTCCATTACCCTATAAAGGCACTAGTTCACTCACCATAGTGATTAATTGATCAAAACAAACTCTCAAATTATCTTCCTTGAAACCTCTACTAACTTTTGCTAACCTTAAACTAGACTAACTCCCTAAATAACTTGTTGATGTTGAAAAATATTGCTACAACCATCTTACAGCAACAAATTCTCTTAAAAAGTGACATTAGAAGTTGATTAGACATTGCCAACTTTGCTTTTGACAAGTTGCTATCATTTCGTCAAATTAGAGTTATACTTTCTTGTCATTTTCAAGCATTCTTAAGGCATAATTGTTGTGGCTACTACAAGTTATTCATTGTTGTTATAAATAATCACATTGTTGCAATACTATATCAACTTACTTATTTTTTAAAGGTTCATAGTTTTATGAAGCACTAACATCAGATGGTACCTAGAATTTGCATGTTTTTTCTATTGTTGTCTTGTTCTAGGCAGGTACACCTCATCTATATTTTGTTTCATCTCTATAAGACACAATGAACCTTTTAAAATCAAGTGACCTGTGAGAGGGGGGGACTTTCTTGTACTTTTTCCTTATCCTTCTCAAACCCCCAGGTCATTAGGGGCGTCTCCCCTAGGGTACATTGATATACTCCTGAATAGAAAGGAGTTTCCTATTAAGGTGACAGTGATAGGTCACTCCCTGTTACGCCAATCTTGTTTCTACTTGATTTGGGATTTAGGAAAGTACAGATTGTGCGATAACATTTTAGCGTTGTTGTTGGGGAACATCGAGTCAATTTTCCTCGAACGACACTTTTTCGGTAAGCCTTTCCCTCAAATCCTTCATCCTACGAAGCTTACCTGGCGAATCCACTAAGGGTGAATCCCTCTTTTCCCTTTGATGATCCCTAGAAGTATTATCTGGCGACTCCACTAATAACAAAGCCAATCATGGCTTTTCAATGGGACCTGGGTAATTTTAAACCCTTAGATATGAGTGAAATTTTGGGTTACCCTCGATAAATTCCCCCGAGGTATGAAAAAGGGCTCCCTAGATTCACGGGTGTTGATGGGGTTAGGGCTAAAGATCACATGGATAATTTTTGGGCTTTCTTTCAACTCCACCCTATCAGTGATGATGTTGAACATTTGGCAATGAATCTTTTCTCTGCTACTCTTCATGGAAATGCTAAGAAAAGGTATGATGATCTCTCTGATGCTAGCATCGCATCTATGGACCAGTTAGAAATAACCTTTCTCAAGAAATGGGGTATTAAATTACAAGATATCCAGATGCTAATAAAAAGACTCGAGTACATGAAACAAACTAAGAACGAGAGTGTCAAGGAATTCCATACCAGGTTTGAAAATTTGCTATGGAAAATTCCTAGAAGCMATTTCCCTGAAGACAAATACCTCTCTTACCTCTATACCAATGCACTCCTAGTACATTTAGGGTTTATCCTTAGTAAAATGGGGCCAAGAACAATCCAAGAAGCTTATCACATGGCTATACAAATCGAGGAAAATATATCCATGTTCAAGGAAGAACACCTCTTTACCCCAAATACTCTTAGTTTTGAGAGATTAGTTTCCCTTGAGACCTTTGCTGGTAAATTCCAAGAAAGAATGGAACAAGACATTGATCAACAAAAGGTTGAGGAGAAAGGTATTAATAAAGGTTTCCAATCCAATGGATAAGAACAAGAATTTACTCATGCTTCTATTGAAGATAATGAGGACTTGGTTGAACAACGAGAGCCTGAAGATATTAAGCATGATGATGAAGTATTAATGAATGCTCCTCCCTATGATGAAGCCATCCCAAATCCTTTTTCCTCCTGCACAAGAAGAAGAGGATGAGTTTAGTCACTTTCCTTTTTGGATTCTTGATGATACCTTATTCTATGATTCTGAAGGTGAAAAAGAAAGGGAACACTTAGATGAGCTAGACCCTACGTGTTATGAAGTTGAAGAAGTAAGGGAAAGTCATGAGGACGAGGCACTAATGCTTGTTCCTCCATTTGATGAAGTTATCCAAACTCTCGAAGCTCCTTCAAAAGAAGAAGTAAAAACAGTAAGTTATTTCCCTTTTCAAGATTTTGATGATGCTTTGGAAAGTGAAGAAGTGTTAGAGGAGCCCTTGGATGTTTTAATCCATTCATGCTATGACAAAGGTAATGACATTGTTGATAATATTGATGAGTTCATACATATTTGGAAATGAAAATGGGATGTGATTTGGTAGGATGGGGATCCCATTTACGACATTGAGGGTCATTTCCAAATGATGCCTTTACAACTATCATATGAGGTTACTAATAATTTTGACATTTCGCAACAAGGAGATGATATGGTTACAAAAAGATTTCAAACACCCAAGGATGACTTAGTGCTATGTTATCCTAATGATTTTTGGTCATACCTTGAGGATTTTGATAAATATTCCTTTGAGCACTTGGATTTATTCCATGAACAAGATTATCAACCACCAATGTTCTTAGATCTTAATAAGGGTAAGGACATTGCTTGCCTGAAGCAAGATACTTGTGACAAGGTTTTCCAGCCTCTTTTGCTTACTTTACCTTGCCATGTAACTAGGGGAGCAATTGGGAAACATGTCCCTTGTGTTAAGTTTTCTCCGGGGCAAAGCCTTCATCTAGAATTCAAGGGTAAGTTGAATACCATAAAAAGAAATTTTTTATCTCAGTCTTTCAACTTTCCCTTAAGAAAATTCCATTCATCCTCTAGGTTCTTGTTAGTCTCTTCCCAGACCTCAAGATGTTATGACGTCCAAGGTAGCCAACCTTTATACTCTTTGAGTCAGTTTTTTGAGCCTTTGATTTTTCACGATCCCTTTCTTAGATGGATTCAACACTCTCCTAGAAGTGTGACTTGACATACTTGTGTTCCTTCCTCCGGCCTCCATGAGATAGACTTTATGATTTCCTATGATATGATGCGTTCTCTAACTAATGATATTTTTGTGCTTAAATTGTCATTGTTTTGGTTTATGATGAAGCAAAGAGGCATGTATTATAAGATATTGCTAGGATGGTTTCACTGGTTATTTGACTACACCTAGCATTCGTCCAACAGGTAAGTTAGATTAGTTAGGAATTTGCATCCATTGTATGTACCATATGCATTCATGCTCGTATAGTTTCATTTTCATCATTGTATTTTTCCATTTATGTATATATGCTTTCTTATCTTTATTTTATATCATATATGAGCGAGGGGTGATATCAGCACCCTAAAGATTACTGACTCATTTTATTGAGATCTAGTAGATACATATCATACCAGAGATGTCGAGGTTCTCATGCGCTCTATGATGAGCACATCCCCCCGAGTTGGAGCTAGATGTTATCCCCTATCGTAGGGATAACTAAGGAGATCATGTCTTGAGGCCCACATGTCCTAGACATGGAGTGTCAGGAGTTGGATGACTTGAGCATGGCCTCGAAGGGCCCATCTTTTCTTTAGTGCATCCCATCTATCAACAGCAGCAACATCCATCCCACCAGCCTGGTCCAGAAGCAGCAGTAAGTCTTTCTCCATGAGGTAATGAGTCTAGGTATCATGGTATGTGTCACTCTGATTATTGAAGCACTTGAATATGTTGCATTAAATTCTCCTTCATTTCATAACATTTTCTTGGAAATTATGCTCTTTAACTTGTTCATACCTGGGAGGGTGACATGATGTCCTAGTAAGCTAGTCTTCCTTTAGGATGGGTTTCCACTGGGTGGATCTATGAAAGGTCATTGTCCATTCCCCCCATACTTAACACTTTCCATCTTCATTCCTCTCCTTTTTCCCCTACCTTTGTTCGGGCATTGGGTTGGCCATGCTAGGAAGGGTTGTACCTTGCCTTGTGGGAAGAAGGGGCTAAAGGCCTTGGGGATAAAATTATTTAGAAAGAGTTAAAAGCCAAAAGAAGAAACCTTTGAGATGCTTCACCCAGGGATTCCCTAGAAAGCAATGAAAGGATTCTCAGTAAGAAAAGGGAACCCGTGAGATAATAAACACTCAAGGTATTAGCTGGTGGATAGGAGATCTCATCTTGAGTTGGCCTATTAGGACCATGGGCATGTAGCAGTATGACACTACCATATATCTGGTCACCAAACCAGGGTAGTGGCTCTTGGTGGCATAGCCAAGAGAAATGGGTTTTCATCACGAGCCAACCTTCTCATCTCCGTGAAATTCTTGTGGGTAACATTGTCACCTATGGTCACCAAGCCAGAACAATGTCCCTCAAATCTTCCCTTGAAGCACAAAATAAAAAAAAGGAATAAGACTAAGAATAAAAGGCATTGAATGGGCTAGGAAACAATGAAATCCATGATAAGGTGCAGCTCGCCCTCTACAAAGGCACCCATAGGAAAGACCTACATTTCTTTGTTATCACTACACCCTATGCCCAAACACTTCACGTGTCACCTCACTCACACTTGCATGACCTAGATTGGCTCTCACCTGGGAAACACCCCGAACTTAAGGAACATTAGCCCAATAGGACATCCTGAGACCCTCTCCAAACCTGACTTGTTAAACTGCATAACGTCTTTGAGAATTTTTATAGGTAAAGGGGGGTTTGATGCACATGTTTGGGTAATTTGATTATTATATGTGATTGGCATTGCTACGATCCCTGTGACTTATGAACCCCTGGAGGGTGTACTTGTTTTTGTTGTAGGACCTTTCCTGGCGGACAAATACATATGGGGGAGTGATTAGCTCGAACCTCCATGGGGCTGAAATCCCACAAATGGATGTTGTGACCCCAACCAGGGGCAAAGAGACACCAAATGATTGCACCAGGAAGAAAGAAGGAATTTTCCCCCGAGACACTCTGGCAGGCCTAGATTCAGGGGGGTCTTTTCTTTCCACGGGGACGTTAACCCTTGACGGCTCATGACATCATCATTTTGACCCTAAACATTATCCAATCACGGTTTTCATTTATGAGGGTAGTTGTGTGCTAGTTGGGACATGTGGCAGCTCCTAACATCTTGACATGTGACTTGGAAAATCGAGATGCCTCGCAATAGGAATTCGCCACATGGCAAGATGTTAGGAGCTAACTGATAATGACCTACCATTCCAACATCTTGCATTATATCAGGACAAGATGTTGTGATGTACAGAAGAATGCCTATCATAGAGCGATATGTCCTTTGATCAACATCCAATGAAATATCATCTTTACTGAGCTTGCAACCAACCACCATAGGTGTACTAATAGGAGAGGAATCCTCCATCTGAAATTTCTTCAACATCTCTTTCAAATATTTTTCTTGAGATAT
>JASDQU010754816.1:26269-36621 GCA_032191745.1 Picea mariana
TTAGTATCTTGTTTACTTTAATACTTTATCATTACAAGTTAGATTTTGTGAGAATGTTAATTAACCTCGTTTTATTTCAGTGTCTATGCATATTTATGAAGGAAGTATCAAAGAAGAGGATAAAGAAAGAGATAAAATATTTATTTTAGGTATGATCACTCATGAGAGTGACAAAGGTACGTGTTTAGCTATGATAGTAAGGGAAATTTTGGTAATTTCATAACTAGAGTGAAAAAGAGTTCCAAAGTCTTATTCATGATTAGGGTTTCAGATGTGTACATGGTTGAACAAGTTTTTCTTAAGAAAATATGTGTACTACTCTGATAGAAATCATGATATATTTTTATTTGATTACTGCTTATTGTTATTGACTGATTGGCTAAGTGACATAACCCAGAAATCATACTGTAAGTAAGTTTACAGGTCTCAGAAGAAATAAATTATGCCTTGAATTGCAGAAGTTAGACAACATGAGAAGGACTTATGATATGGTGAAAGTCAATAAGAACCATACAATATCCAGTATTCATATAGGAGCAGGAGGCTCCTAAAGTTGCAGAACAAAAATGTTCAAGATGAAGAGAAAGATGGGTACTCAGATATAACTGATGAGAAGTAGGTAACTGGGGGTTCTCCAGTACTGTTCTTATAGATGCAGAGGGAGCAGGTTGATCCAGTATGAAGTCATAAATAAAGAAATGTTCGAACTCAAGAAGGCACCCAAGATATTACATAAGAGACCTTTGTAGAGAAGGAATGAGCAATCCCACAGGTAGAACTTAATAGAGAAAGAGAAGGGACATTCGTAGAGAAGGAAGAGACCTTCATAGAAGAAGGGGAATGATTAATTTGCCAAGGTTGGCCTTTGTCCAAGTGTTGAGTTTTGGATACTCTAGGGACATGCTAGAATACCTTCATAGAGAGGGGTGTGACCACCCTCATAGAGAGGAGTATGGATGTTTCTCCAAGGGGAAACAGGAAGATACTCTCCTCTGGCCAAGGATTGAGTAGCCTGGAACACGAAACTTGAACATGTGGAATGGTTATTTGGTTCTTGAGGTTTGTGTCGTGATCCTGCATGGATCATGGAAAGGGAGTCTAGTATTTCCCATGCTAGCATCTTAGCTTCTCTAGTTCATGTGGGATGACTAGGAGTGAAGCTATGGTAGTAGTCCTCCCCAATGGATGGGTGATATATATGACTACAAGAGAAGGGGGAACATAAAAGTAATGGAAAAAATCATAGAATATCTTCTGTGTGAAGATAAGACATCTTCTGTGTGAAGATAAGATATATTCTGTGTGAAGATAAGAAAGAGTACCTTCTGCGCGAAGATAAAGAGAACAAAATTTCTTTAATATGGATTCATGGAGAACCAGTCAGTGATCGTGATGCCAAGATGACCAAGTGGATTATATTGATACCTTATGTTGCCCAGTTGATGCTGTTACCTAGTTGATGATGTTGCCGAGTTGATGATGTTTCTCAGGTGATGATGTTACCCAGTTGATGATGTTGTGCAGTTGACGATGTTATCCAGTTGATGATGTTACCCAATTGATGATGTTGCCCAGTTGATGATGTTATCCAGTGGATGCTGTTACCCAGTTGATGATGTTATCTAGTTGATGTTGTTTTCTAGTTGATGATGACTATCCAGTTGATGATATCTCCAAGATGATATTGTTCAGTTGATGATGACATCCAGTGACCTGTCAAAAGATAAAGAATATCCTTCTTGTTAAGAGGGAGTGTTGAAATATTGTGTAACTGCAAAGAATATTCTTATCCCCTTTTATGGATAAAGTAAAAGATAAAATATATATATTAAGAAGTCAACCCCCAAGAAAATTAAAGTGGTTCTAACTACCCAGAAAGAGAAGTCATCCCTACCAGTGAAGAGACACCTCCTTTCAGTGCTTGCCAGTTTGTATAAATAAAGGAAGCCAACGCCTCATTTGTTCACTCACTCAACTCACTCATCTAGTGAGAAAATATTGAAGGAATATACAGTTACCAGTTGCCGAAAGAAGGAAGAGAGAGAGGCACATTGCTTGGGAGAGGATATTCTCTAGTGTTTGTTTTATTGTCTTGGCACTAGATTTTCTGGTCTAGCATCATGGTAGTTTTCTCTCATAGAGAGAAAGTTATTCTGGTAATGTACTTGGTTATTGAATCTATATTAAATAAGTTTTGCTGGGTTTTCTTCCCCTTGAGGGTTTCCCAGGATAAATTCTTGTGTACTCTAGTGATTGTGTTTCTCCCAGTGATCCTATATATGCTATGGTTATCTAGTAAATTGAAAAGAAAACTAATAATAGCTTAAACCTTAACAAGAGTATGATATGCTACCGGAGGAGAATACATAGTCAAGAACATAATTTCTAAGTCATCAAAGGATGAAATTGATCTTGTAGGAAGAGACATATACCATTCATATGCTAATCATGTCAATGTATGAAGAAAAAATATGACCATTACATCAACACGTTCTACTAAATGAATCTCACACATGTTCAAAAACAAATCCATATGTCTTTTGGGGTCCATTACTTCATCTCCTGAAAATGTTGGCAACCCTCCTTATGGAAGAGTTGGAAATTGATTGTTGGACAATTGGTTGTCATTAATGTTGTTAGAAAATTGGTTGTCATTGATATCAACAAGTAGTGGTTGTCATTGATGTCAATAGATGTGATGTGTGTATTTGGAGAAGTCTCCAAAGTGGTGCCCTTATGGCGTAGCTCTAAGCATGGCCCTCATGGGAAGATTCTTTGACGAAGTCTACAAGAAACCCATAGGTGTGGTAATGAAGCTTGAAGTTGTTTGAGGTATAAATACATGAAGGAAAATGTAAATGCATGTAACACACTCATAGATGGATAATCCTCGTCATGTTGTTTCCAATAGTAGGTGGAACACCACATATTTCCTCACAGTTGAGGAGTTATGAGGTCATGAAGTTGGAAGCCCCAAAGATGGGTTAATAATTCCCTAATTGGTTGCAAGTAATTAATGAAAGGGTAAAGTGGTTGTAACAAGAAAGTTCAAGAATCCCTAAAGTTAAGGAAAGAGGTTACTTAGAAAAAGTATATATACACCTCAAGAAGTCACTGATAAGCACATTCACACACACATTCTATTGAATATCTTCTATGTGAGTAAGTGATTCTTATCTGAGGTAACCAAGAATATCTAAAGAGAATTTCATAGGCAATATGAAGTGAAGAAGGGTGAAATTCCAAGGGAGGATGAAGTCTTGTGATGATGTGTTCTAAGGTATGTTATTTAAAAGTCATTTTACCATTTTCACTATATTTTTTTTTCTAAAATGATTCAGATAGAGAAAATTGGAGGAGGTTGAGAATACATATCATGGTACCTGTGGTAAAAATTTCAACTTCTGTGTCATTTCAATTTTGGAGATACACTTTGTGGAAGATAGGGTTTTTGACTAGTCCTGAAACTAGTCTCAAACAAGTGTTCTGGGTAAAACAATCATAGATTCTTCATAGATGATACAAATTATATGAGACCAATTTAAGTGGAAAGATAAAAGTTCTTAGTATCTTGTGTGTGAGTTTCAGAATCAAATATCAAATATTGAGCACGTGGCATGTTATACAACTTCTCTCTCCAGAATAAGATGAAATTCAACAAGGTATTCCATTTTCGCTATAACTTCTGTTTGGAGAAGTTTAAGACCCTGAAATGTTGAGGAGATGGAATAAATATCTCAGAGTATCCGTGGTTAAAATTTTAGACCTTTATTCATTACAAGTATGGAGTTATTCTTGTTGAAAGTTAGGGTTTGTGACTAATAAAAAACTAGTCTCGTGAGACTAAGGTAAAGTTTGATGAATATGCTATTTTCTTGTTGCTGAAGTTGAGAAACAGCTATAGGTCTATAGTCTTGTGTATCGTGTCTTATATAGGATCATAGGTATGATTTGCATGTGTTATTGAGGGTTATGTTTATGGTACATGGTTGAGGCACATCATTTATGATATCTTATGGTACATGGTATGTGGCATGATTGAGACATATCATGAGTGATATGGTAATATGGTTGAAGCAATTGTTATGGTACATGGTTGATACATGATATGGTACATGATTGATGTACATGGTATGGTATAGGTTCTGGTACATGGTCGATGTACATGATTGATTTACATGGTATGGTGATGGTTTTGGTATCAATGTTAGTGGTGTTAGCACATGAAATGTCCAGAAGTAAAAAAATTTCTAAATTTTTTGTTAGGTTGGTTGCAAAAGGACATCATTGGTCTCTATCAGTCTTGTAATCAGTCCTTACTGTATGATTCATTTGTTTTAATTTAAGGTTTGAGGCATGTCCATGTCTAATAAATCATGTTTTGATTGTCTCATGAGTCAAGAAAACTTATCCAAGTCCATGTAAGACTCTTGGTGTCATGATAGTGGTTATCATCATTAGAAAAAGGGGAAAGTGTTGGTCACACCTTTTTGATTTAAAGGTCATCATTATCAAAGTGTTGTGTCTCAAAAATATATACAAGGGATTTTCATGTCGTATCTAACTGCTTGGGGGTCAAGTCACGTGTCAAGTTAACCTACTGCAAAATATCCTGAAAGTTTGCAACAAATCAAGAAAGTACCTCATGCACTAATCACATATCATTATGCTTTGGAAACGTGGCAAGGGGTATCTTATTGTTTTCAAAGATTGTAGCAGGTTCTAAAAGGTTTCCCAACGTGTTGTGCAAGTTTTAAAAGTTGAAATAAATTCTGAATGTAAAAATGAACCTACATGAAAGTTCACAGAGCATGTTGTTAAAGGCGCTGTGAACTGGTAGTTTTGGGACAATTTGTAGCAAATTAGTACACAACAAAGTCATTTTTTCATCATAACTTTTAAATGCCGATTTGGGTTCTTTTGAATTTTTTGTGGAGATGAATCATTATACTATTGAATTTTTGACCACAAATTATCCTGACCCAGTTCGTCGTTTGGGAGAAAATTTAAAATCATCACCTACTGGAAAGTTCACAACGTGTGCTGTCAAAGGCACTGCAAGCTCTAACAATATGATAAATACGAGATGTAGGAGGGCTGCAAACTATCTGAGGGGGTTCAAGTGGTTTAATA
The DNA here is from genome assembly GCA_032191745.1 of Picea mariana. Classification (NCBI taxonomy): domain Eukaryota; kingdom Viridiplantae; phylum Streptophyta; class Pinopsida; order Pinales; family Pinaceae; genus Picea; species Picea mariana. Next base: position 31,403 of record JASDQU010754816.1, read on the forward strand.
GGAGGTGTTTTTACATGAGGGACATGTGTTCCATCACTATATCAAGTATCATGACCTGTTTCAAAAGGAATTTATCACAATAGACAAGATCCAAAAAAATAGGAGCTAGGTGGATTTTTTGTTTCACCTTGTTGTAACAACTCCTAGAGAAAAGGGAATCCAATGAAACCACTTGGGATTTGACCTCTTTAGAGTAGGAAGGGATGATACACTATAGAAAATAGTTGTTTTTTTGAGTAAAGGGTTCAGTTCATGATCCAAGAGAGGAGAGAGCTTGAGATAGTTTAGTTGTGTATGCTGATTTGTAAGCCTGATGGGCATATCAAAATGTAACATTTATGCCATTAAATATTCATGAGAGATGTTACTATCAGATTGTGTTTTCTCTATTTTTCATTTGCATCTTTCTTGAATGAATTTAATACATTGAGGATCAATGGCTATTCATGGGTAGGAAATTCATGAGTTGCAAAGGATTTGCAGTGATTTCCTTATTTCATGATTTCTATTCAATTATTATTTTTATTCATTTTGTAAAAAAGATCATTGCTTGATGAATATTTCTACTTAGTGTTATCTACTTCATTCTTCTGTTCATCATTATATAGCCCTTTTTTCTGGTAGGAAACTTTATTTCCTTTGATCTGCATAATGTAATGACTCCATTCCCAATGGAATGCCTCTGCAGACAGTCTGATGTCCTCTCCCTTTCTTACTTAGTATCCCTGATCCACTCAAGTATAAACCTGTTTTAATCATTTATATCATGATGGGTACCAAGCTTGTTCTTAAAGCATTCTAAGAACAACTCCTGGTGCTAACAAGTGGATCTAGTTATAATTGACTGATGATGGTATATCAATGATGGTGACAGTGACAGGATGATGTGACAATGATAGTGACATCTTGGTTTATGTGACAATGATAGTGATGGGTTGGTTGTTGTATCCGTGATAGTCACAGTTACAGGTTGATCAGTGGTAGTGTTAGTTTGTGTCTACACTTATAGTTCAGGGAGAGAATACGGGGTAAGGAAAATGGGTCATATCCTCTTTTCGGTTGGTGTTGGAGAACTCATGGAGTTGGTGCTTCCTTCAGGTTGGTTCCTATAAATCAAGGGGTTGGTGCCAAAGAATTCAGGGAGTTGGTGCTTCCTTCAGGTTGGTGCCTGTAAATCAGTGGGTTGGTGTCTTCTTCCAGTTGGTGTTGGATAATTTATAAGTTGGTGCTTCCTATGAATGTAATCTTTGATATATAAGAAAGCATTCTGTGGTTTTCTCCCATTTCAGTTTCCACGTAAATTCTAGTGTACTATGCATGTGGTTCTTTGATGTGACGATATTGCTTATGGTTATATGCTCATGATATATTGGATGCAATCATAGATGATATATTGCTGATAAAGTTGAAGTTTATATATACTGTGATTGAAAGTGGTAAAAACTGCTCATACTGATTCACACCCCCTCTTAGTATTCCAACATTGATGTTGTTCTCCTTGTATATTTAGTGGGCTATTTCTAACCATTCTTCATGGAACTTGTTTCCTTTCTTCATGATTCTTGGGTTTTTCATTTCTTTCTTGTCTATCACCTATGATTGGATTGTTTCTCTTTTTAGTGGTAGAACTTTGTCCAATTTCTAAAATTTGAAATTGTTTGCTTTCTCTCTTTTTTATTGGGCATTTGTATGATTCCAACTTCAATTTCTATCTTGTCTTCTTTGCCTTCTTGAAATTTCTCTTTCTTATTCATGGGTAAGATTTTCCTAGGATCTTTCAAGTTCTTCATGAGTTCTAGTTGTTGGTAATGTCAAATCGTACAATTGATGAAGAAAACTCATTTGATTCCCATGACCAACTTGTAACTGGGGTTGATTCGACTGAGGTTAAGTCATCAGAATTTTGGTCTGCAAAACTAGCCTTTTGTTCTTTCGAGTATGGTTGCCAAAAATGTTGAAGTCTATATCTATTCAGGTCCAAACAACATCCTCATGAGGATATTAATCCCCCTGTGTTTTTATAGAGGTGGTACTCCTTTGTAATTCTTTAAATATTTATCTTTAAATATCTTGGAACAATAACATGAATAAATAGGTGAGTGATAAATAAAAAACTCTAGATATTTATGAATCAAATAAATAAAAATGTTATTGACTGAAAACAATACACATGCATTAAAAAATTCATGAGAAAGGGACTAGGAATCTTCACTCATAAAATATAATATTTGCAGAAATATTATACATAAATAATAATTACAAAAATATAACATAAATCTTACATCCATCACAAAAGTCAATTATTTTTTATCACATTAAAGATTCAGAGAATGAAAGATAAAGAACCACATATGAGAGAGCTTTAAAAGAGTCTTTTCATTGAAAAAAATAGAATCTTATAGGAAAACCTTAAATATCTAATGCTCAAAACTCAGAGTTTAAAAGATATTATTAAATATTATCCCTAAAGTAGTTATGCGGGATTTTTTCAAAAAATAATATAGTCTTTGATAGTCTTAGAAAAATAAATGCATTCATCCAAAGTTGAACTGGGATTGGGATCCTGTGGACTATAAAATAAATATAGGAACTTGGCTGAACCTTAAGGAAGACAAAGAGAAAGGATCAGAAAAACAATTATGTTTTTCTTGGGACAAGTTAAACAAAACTGGATGGTTTCTGAACACAAAGAGAAAATAATTGGGAATAATGTGATTTGTATTACTCATTGTCATGGTGTTTTCTCACTTATTATCTGGATGCTAATGGGTCTTTTGTAGTCGCCTTTGTTGCCGTTTCATTACCAGTACTAGCCGCTTCTGTTTGACTTTCTTTAATTATCTTGATCAAAGCTTGGTTTAAGAAATTTTTGATATAATCTTTCATAGGAGAAACAATTATTTCTTGTCTGAATTTAATGTCCAACAATGTACTTTCATATTTTCTATAATCACCAGAGTTGGTGTAAATTTTCTTCGATGTCTTCATTTTTATTGACATAATTTATGAGCTAATTCTCCACTTCATGTTCTGTATATTTGATCATGCTATTAAATTTTCTGTTGAGACAACCTTTAGTATTTTCAAATGTTCTTCAAATTTTTTTCTTGTAATAAGAATGGAATTTGATATTGACCTTGGGTCTTGGACTTCTCCCGTGCTTCTTGCAAAATATAATTCAATTAATTTAAAATAATATTCCCCTTTTTTGAAACTTAGAGTATCAAGATCACTTAATATTTCTTTCATAGTGTTAATCCTTTTGATCCAACAAGCTTTTAATTGTTTTACATGTGTCGGGGATGTAATATCTTATTCTTTTCTCTTGAGTTCAGTCATACCATAAATTTTTAGAATTTTTTTTAATAAAACATCTTTATAAAACCCCTCATCATTTGCGAGGACGACCTAGATGTACTCTCTTAAATTAGTTATTCTGGATCCTAAAGAAGAAATCTGTTTGCCAAATCCCATGTCTCCAAAATGAGAGACATCCTCTTTTAAATGTTTTCCCCAATATAACATCTAATAGTAGCCAACAAACTTGATCTTCCTTTTAGCTTTGAACTTGCTTCGAGCGTTCTGTCTAAGCTTTTTCCAGGTTGAATGGTAGAAATTGGACTTGCAAATATAGGGGGTGGCATTAAAACATAGTTACCAACTTAACGAGAACTCTACAGAGTTCTCATTTTTTGGGGGGTCCAATTTTTTACCCTATTTTTAAAAATGGTGCTACCGGTGCAAACCCCCTGTTTTTAGGTGGTTTTCTATATTTTAAATTTTTTGATCCACAATGTTTCTACATTATTTTTTTAAATGCTTATTTTTCATCTATTTTCAAATTTTTCTATTTTTTTTTTATTCAACGATGTTTTTAGTCATTTTTTCATGCTTCTTTCAATCTTAAAAATATTTTTTACCATTTACTTTTTTGAAGTTACGATTTTTCATACCATTTTGTCTCCTTAATTAATTTATTATTCCACACTTTTTTAATATAGTGAAAAACATCATTTTTACACATTATTTACCTTTACTTCAAAAAATCGAAAAAAAATTGTAGTTAAATAACACTATTTTTGAATATTTAGCGAAAAAATACACAATTTATAGCCATATATAATAAAAAAACCTATACATTTTGGTACATATGCATTAAAATAACATGTCAAATAAAGCATTTTTATGGACATAATTGAACAAAAAAAGTCAAAATTTTATAAAAAGTTATCATTTTCTCTCATATTTTTATACATTTGAAGTAAAAAAATGACAACATTTAATAAAATTTTCCAATGTATAGTGATTCACATACAAATAAAACGAAAAAATTAATTAAAGATTCATCACAAAACAACAATAGATACATCTTTATTCTTATTTAAAAATATGAAAGTCAAATCATTACAGTTATAGCTCATCAAAAATTTGCAAAATTGAGCGTCTTCAAAGGCATTTTTAAACTAATCAACAATATCATATATCTTAAATTCATCATTCTCAACAAACACATTATCATCTTCTTCGACGTCAGTTTGTGCTTCCTGTTAGCACTAGGAATCACCTTCAGATTGCATGGAAGGCAAGCCCAGTACCCACCAGGTTATATGTGAATGTAAGAGTGTTTTAAAGGGTCAAATGGAAAAAGACTCAAAATGATAATGTTCCAATTCAGAAAACAGGGCTACCATGCACCAACAATCAAGGACTTGGATAACTTCAATCAGTAATTGGGAGTAAGTATGAATAGAGGGAAGACTTGAATGAGAGGAATGTAGGGGCTGCTGTAAACATCAGGTCTACAAAAATGTTGGAAATGTTTAACAGGTAGCATATGCTTGTCATTGATGGCAAGTACAGCAATGAAGATGGCATGTATACAGGAAGAATGTACAAAGGATTGTTGGCATGTTTTACAGGATGACAGGCAAACAAAAGACAAAGCTCAGGAGGCATAGCGCTCTTATACGCGCAAGGAGCATAGGAAAGAAACTGAGAGCCGTCGGATCTCACTCGGAAATCCTGACAGCTGTTGGATCGGGAGAAGCTGCGCAGATGTTAAGCGCAGGAGTAGGCGTGTAGAAGAGAAGGAAGACAAATATCCACAACCACAGGATCTCATTCAATTTTCCCGAAAGAACGAGGGCCGTCAGATCAGACAGAAGCTGCGAGGGAGATATACCATCGGGAAAAGCCAAGGTGAAATCCCGACATAATCA
>JASDQU010754816.1:36721-48789 GCA_032191745.1 Picea mariana
TAAAGGACAACCTGACCATGGCACAGAATCACATGAAACAACAAGCAGATCAACATCGTAGTGAAAGAAGTTTTGAAGTAGGGGATTGGGTGTTTTTAAGACTACAACCATACAAACAGATGTCCCTCAAGCAAGCCAAGAAGGATAGTAAAGTATCACTAAAGTACTATGGCCCTTATAAGGTGTTGCAAAATATTGGTACTATGGCATACAAATTGGAGTTTCCTGCATCTTCATGAGTACACCTAGTTTTCCATGTTTCATGATTAAAGAAGGTTATAAGTGACAAGATCCCAGTTCAAACTATATTGCCATAATTTGATGAGGAAGGAAAAATCATATTGGAGACTGAAGCCATCACTGACACAATAATTCGCCAGCTGAGGAATAGATCCATTTCAGAGTATCTCATTAAATGGAGGAAACTACCGGCTGAAGATTCCACTTGGGAAGATGAGTCTTTTATACAGAAGCATCCAGAGTTACTCAAGCGTTGTAGACAACACTTGCCTCAAGGGGAGGGGCATGTTAAGCCCTAATATTGTCTCATTACCCCTTAATTGGGGCACATTACATTAGTAATGTTATTTTATTTATGTCGGCTTTATTCCATTAGTTGTAATTATACCTCCTAGTCTCCTATATATACCAAAGAGACATTTTCATTTGGAATCATCTTGTACTTGAACATTTAAGTGGGGTAAAAGGAGGTTGCCCCCTCAAAGAGGCTTATTATATGAAATTATCTCTTTTCCAAGGCATTGAGTACTTTTTCTGAGGTTTTTCTATGCTATATTGATATTTGGTTCTTAACACAATGCCCTGCTGAAAAAGGCAATGGGATGCTCTAAGCCTTCAACATTCTTCCGCAATAGGATTTCTACTACTGTATCAAAAGAGGCAAAAGAAAAAAAAGAAAGTCCTTGGAGTAGTTTGGGCTGACAAGAATTGGGGCTTCAGTCAAGGATTTCTTTATTTGATCAAAAGAATCACGAGACTCAGTAGTCCATTTGATTTCACTACCCCTCCTCAGGATGGTTGTGATATGCTTAAACTTAGCAAAATTTGACACAAATCTTCTCAAAAAATTAATTTTTCCCAGAAAATATTGAACCTTTTTTTGGATCTAGGAAGTGACAATGTTTGTATAGCTTCAACCCTGCGGGAATCAATCCTTACCCCTTCAGCCGACATGATATTCCCCAATAATTTTCCTTCTTTCATGGCAAATAATGATTTTTTCGGATTCAAAGAGAGGCCAATTTTTCTGCATTTCAAGAAAACCTTTCTTAAGTGATCACAATGTTCTTTATCAGACTGAGAGTACACTGTTATGTCATCTAAATAGATAACAAAAAAATTATCCTTATCTCCAATAAATGTTATTTCCATAGCTTGCTGAAAAGCTACCCCTGCATTCATCAAACCAAAGGGCATCTTGGTGTACATAAATGTACCCCAAGGAGTGGTAAAGGCCGTCTTCTTTCTATATTCTGGAAAAACAGAGACCTGATTGTACCTGGAAAAACCATCAACCATGGACATCCTGGCTACTCCTGTCACCTTCTATAATATATGCTCCATCTTGGGCAAAGGGTAATTATCCTTTTTTGAGCTTCTGTTCAGATTTCAGAAATCAACACAAAACCTAATTTCTCCATTCTTTTTTCTTACTGGGACCAAATTGGCCACCCATTTAGAATACCTCAAAGGAATGATAATTTTTTCATCTAAAATATTTTTTACCTCTTTCTCCATGACAGGAAACAACATAGGATTGATTTGCCTCAACTTTTGCCTGAAGGTTTTGGTGTCTTCTTTTAATTGAATCGTATGATCTATAATTCTTGTGTCATAAGTTCTGAGATCTTCATAAGTCTAAGTGAATACATCAACAAATTCCTTCAAAAAATTAGTATATTCTGCCCTCTACTCTTCTGATAGGTTGCTTGACAATTTGACGTATTTCAGATTCTTTTCAGTGCCCAAATTGCACTCAGTTATATCAACATCATCAATGGATACCTTCCCTTTCACTGCCACATCGTTCCCGTCAAATAATATTTCCAAAGGAACTAGTCCTTTTGGAATATGATTGCTAGGTAGCTGCACAATATGATGATTATAAATTTTATTGAGGAAAACATCAGCATGGGGAGTAATTTCTGAATCATGATCCTGATCAATGTGTAATGTAGAAAACTCATCAATAGTCTCGAGGAAAGTTTTAAGTTCTAAATCATCTTCGAACACCTTCCAATATTTTACATTGTCCAGTATAGAAGGCCTGTATTTGACTTCTACATCATACTTGATTTTGGGTGGTATAGGAATTCTGAATTTGCTTGCTGATACAGCCAAAGAATCAACCATGGTATTCTCTTCTCTAGGAATGAATGATATGTTAAAAGCAGAGAAAAAACTGTCCACCAAATACCACACTTCATTTCTGTAAGATCTAAGCCTAGGGTTCTTTGTTTGATAAAGATTTTTAATCTGATGGACTATTAATTCAACATCCCCAAATACTGATAGCTCTTCTATCCCCATGTCTTTAGCAACCCTCAACCCCAAGACAAGAGCTTCATACTCTGCCATATTATTAGTAGTCTCAAATTCTAGTTTATATGATAAAGATATAGTTTCTTGAGTTGGTGAGACAAAGACCACCCCAACACCAACACCTTCCTTGGAAGAGGCTCCATCAAAGAACATATTCCAGACATAAGTGGTTAGAAGAGGCTCGTCAGAAAAGGTAATGGACTATTTTTTGATTTCTAAAGGGGCTTCAGGAGTGTTAGTGAGCTACAAAATGCTAGATCTCAGATCTGTATCACTAGTGATGTAAGCCAATTGAGCTTCCCTATAGAGTCTTCTATGATCTCCCCCAAAAATGAGAATAGTAGCATAAGCGAGATCCATCTACAAGTTCCCCCCAAGTATTTTTATCCAAGACCTTGACAAAAGCATGCCAAACTTGGGGGGAACATCAACAACTACAATATCCATAAGTATAATTTTCATGGGAAAATGAAATAAAGTCACCACCATATCCTTAATGACTCCAAGACACTTCACTTTTTTAGAGTCAAAAGAATATAAGTCATGATAAGTCTTTATGATTTCTAACCCAAGTTCATCCATAACAGATTTTGGCATGAGATTGTGGGATGCCCGTGAATCCATCAAACAATTATGCAACACCTTATCATGAATATTCAATGACGTATAGAAAGGGGGGGATGAATCATCTCTGTCTTCTATCAATGGACCCAAAATCACTACTGGCTTTTCATCTTGCAGATTTATTGAATTAGTGGCATTTGGAGAGGCTGTGAGCTGTAACATTTTGGATAGATATTTTTTAAATTCTTCATTTTTTATCAGTTCCAAAAAAGGTTCAGGGATCTTTATTGTCTGGATCTCATTCTCAAAACTGAAAGAAGAAGAAGGCTTCAAGATCTCTTTGGTTTTAGGAGAAGGATTTCTGATCAGAACTTGTGGACTTTGAGAGTCTTTTTCCTTTCTATTCACTGGCACAGCCTTGGCAGAATATTCTTTTTGGGCAGGCTGATTAGGGGCATCATTTTTTTCTTCATTCTTTTTAGATCTCAGATTATATATATTAGTATTTTATTTTTCTTTCTCTCCCTTACTTAACTCATTAATTTGAATATCCATCAAGGATTGCTCATAAGAGGATTAAGTCAAGTGTGGGGATGGGGATGTGTCACCTAAGAAGTGAATCTCAGGATCAACCTCTACCTCCTCTTCTTCTTCATCAACAACTAAATTGTTTTGTAAAGGAGCTTGTACCCTCTAATCATCTCTTACTCTGTTTCTGGGATCTTTGGGAAGGATTTGGGGAGAATTATTTGGTTTCCTAAAGTTACCTCTATTGTCAGTGTTTTGAGCATTTCTATATGTCTGTTTCCCTTTTGATTTTAACTTCTCAATATCAGTAGAAAGAGATTTTACTAATTTGGTCAGCTCATCTACTTGAGAATGGAAAACAGAGGAATAAGAAGTTGAAGCTTCAACTCTATTTTTTCTACTATCTCTATCAGATTTCCCCCTGAGCTTATCTGATGCCACTATATTGGATTCTACCTCCAAGGTAGCATCTTGCATATGAACTAAGGAAGGTGATCTTATTTATCTCAACATGAGGTAGAACTCGGGATCAAATGCACTGACATAAGTGATTTTTGCAGAGGTTTCAGTGGGTTTTATATCATTAGGGATCTTGTTGTACATTTTGTTAAATATTTTAGAAAAGTCAGAGACAGACTCTCCTTCTTTCCTTTTTAGAGATCCAAATTCGATGATGTAGTACAAAAAGTTCTTTTTGTTCCGCCAGTGCCTCAAGAAGGCTTCATCCAATGCTTCAATACTAGTAATGGATCTAGGGGCTAGACCCCTAAACCACTTCCTAGCCTCACCAAAAAGGGTTTGGACGAAAACCATCATCAACACATCCTCATTTTCAATATTTTGGTTATCTGCATAGCTGTAGAAAGCAGTAAGATGTTCATGATCTATTATATCTTCTTCTCCCATAAACTTGGGCATGCATTTCAAATAATCTCTAGGAGGGAGAGCATTCACTGGTTGAGGTAAGACTAGAGGAGCGTATCTTGTAGCCACTATGGCATCCATCCTATTTGCAGGGGGGTTAAAAACTACCATTTAATTTTGAACTCTTGGTGAACAAGAAGGAGAAGGAGACTTGACTGTGTGCAGATTAGGAGAAGAATGAAAGTATGAAGGGGGGGTTTCAGTTTTCACATCAAAGGGTTGAGTCTTGGAAGAAGATTGCAGGGTATGAAAAGGGGATGAAGTTTCCACTTCTTTGGAAACAAAATTTTTAATAGAAAGAGGTGTAGCAAAACCTAAAGTAGGGAAATATTCAAAACTATCAAGACTGAAACACTTTTCAATGTCAGGGGAAGAAAAAATGTCAATGTTTTATTCTTTCAATTCGGTTTCAAAGGAAGAGTATTGAAAAAAAAACTCTTCAAAATAAAGTTTCTTAAATACTTCAGCAGAAGGTAAAGAAATATTACTTGATAAAACAACTGGAGTATCAAGAGTGGAATCAAGCAACTGACTAGAAGCACTTGTAGCAGTAGCAGAATTTTTTTTTAGAGAAGATTTTCCCTTCTTGATTATTTTCTCTGGGTCAGACTCAGATGGGACCAAAGGTAGTTGTGTTTGATCTTGTATGTCTACTTTTAGGTGACAGAGCTGAAAAAATGGAGTCGTCAGGTGCAAGTTGCAATCTTCAAGATACTGAGTTCTAATGCACCTTTAGGACTAGTATGTTGTGTCATTCATTCCTAGGGAAAGGTATTCAAATCGTTCCCCAGAAACGACACCAAGAATGTTAGCACTAGGAATCACCTTCAGATTGCATGGAAGGTAAGCTCAGTATCCATCAGGTTATATGAGAATGCACGAGTGTTTTAAAGGGTCAAATGGAAAAAGAATCAAAATGATAATGTTCCAACTCAGAAAACAGGGCTAGCATGCACCAGCAGTCAAGGTCTTGGCTAACTTCAATCAATAATTGGGAGTAGGTATGAATAGAGGGAAGACTTGAATGAGAGGAATGTAGGGGTTGATGTAAACATCAGGTCTACAAAAAATCCTAAGGATGAAAGTTTCTTAACACAAGATCTTCTTGAACTCAGAAAATAAGGAAGCTAAATAAACATCATGAAAATATAATGATAAAACATACACCATAACATCACCACAACCATTCATGTGAATCATTCAAAGCATGAAAATTTAGCATCAGAAGAAAATAAGATGAAGGAGAAGCTAATTTATATTAACCAAAAAGTCTTAAATCCAGTACATAGCTAGTTCATAGTCACTTCATCAAAATATTACAGTCTAAGGGAGCCTTTCTCAACCATACGAACCTACTAAAGCATTTGATCTATCTATTTATAACAAAAGTGAGGCAACAACTGGACGTACGAGCTGGCCTCCTTCCCTTGAAAATATCTAAGAATTTATTTCATCTAACAATTTGGCTAACAACCTATGCTATAAAATAGGAAAATGTTGGTGACTAATCCAACCAAACTTCAAACTGATTTGATTCCCTTTTCCTGCGGAGCTTCTTGTTTTCCATGTGTCTTTCAGGAGCATGTGATTTTCCTCATGATGCCAGCTGTTGTTTCTACAATATTCTTCATCATCAGCGATACAAAAAGTTGTTAGCTTGGTCCTTCTGAATCCCTAGTGTCTGTTGGTAGCTTCTTTAGGTAGCAGTCTAAGTAGTGTAGTTAAAAACTAGACAAGTAGAAAAGGTAGCACTGAACCCTCATATTCTTTGTGCAAACTTTTACCTCTATGAAATATTAGGTAGTGAATTTACGTAGCGCCACTATGCTGCATATGTGTGAAAACTTTGTTCTTTTCCAGATATTGGGTAGTGAATTTACGTAGCGCCATTGTGCGTTTGTGTGAAAAGTTTAGGTAGCGCTGTAAAAAACGCAACACCTCCAATCTTGAACATGTGCAGAGCAAGTAGTGACCTTGCATAGTGTCAAACTCATTATATTTAGGTGACATGGCAACACTATAGGTAGCATACTAGTGTAATACTGAAATAGACTATTCCGTAGCACCAAGGCACTACAGAATGTCTGCATTTTATTGCCATGGGAGTTAACACTTCACAAAAATCCCAAAAATATGAGAATCAACACTTAAAATCCTGTATAGGTGGCAGAGATAATATTTGAATATCAGTTAACCCTCACAAAAAAGGAACCATCCTAAAAAATGGGGCTCACCTTTCACTAGCTATTTTTTTACCTTGACAATTAACCTCACACTCTTTTTGGTAGAAGGAGGATCTTCATTTGGCACACCAGACTTCTTCTTCTTAGCAATGACAATATTTTTCAATGGGGCTATGTTCTCCTTGACTACTGGTGTCTCTTTCTAAATGGTAGCTTCAACCAATACCTGCAAGTTTCTTTGAGCTACTTCATCTTGAAAATGCTGCAACTCTGCCTTAAGTTTCCTGTTCTAAGATTGAAAACCTCTATTCTACCTATAAAGGTTTTAGATTTTCTTATGAAGGGGCTGGGCCTTTCTTGCTGCAAACCTTTCCAAGTCAAGGGTATGGCTGTAGCCATCTATGAGCTCTTTTATTTTCACCCTGTCATACATGGACTCTATTTTCAACTGAGCCACCTCTTTTCTTGCATCCCTAAGTTGCCTGATTAATATTTTGAATGTCTGACTGTTAGGTGGAGAAGTTACATGCATAGTCTCAATGTGTTTTTTCTCGGTCTCCTCTTCCACATGCATAGGAATTGCCTTGTCTACTTCATCAGGCTTCTTGGTGGCTTTTCTTTTATATTTCTTCTTTTGCACAAGAATTTCTGGTAGAGGCTGTTCTTCAACAACTTCCCTATGAATCGATGATCTTGTGAAAGGTATTTTTCCCTTGGTATTGACTGCTGGAGGAGAAGAGGGGAAGTGTATCTTCTTCCCTTTATTGGATGTAGTTGTGGTAGAAGAAGGAACCTCTTCTAACCTTGGTGGAGGAGGTGGTGAAAAATATCTTTGTGGGGAAGGACAAGCTTCCTCCTCAGCTCCTGTGATCTGCTTGCTGACCTCTAAAACTTGAACAGGGGCTCTACCCTTTCTCTTCCTATTGGTCCCTGCATTAACAACATTGGTGGGTGATAAAGGACTTGCATTCTATGATTGAGGAGTATATGCTAGATCCAACTTGAAGTGAGAAGCAACAACAAAATGCTCCCATGAAATATATTTCTTACCCAATTCCTTAGAGACTAGCATTCTGATCAATCCAGAGTGGAAAAGGTTAGTATCCACATCCTTAGACTTGGATTGAATCCTGTCTGACATCTTACCTATGCTCCTTAACAAATAATAGGGAATATTCATTTCAACTTTACCAGTGAAATGCAACAAAATCCTTATATGTTACTGGTACAATGTGTTAAATCTCCCTTCACATGTAAAATATCTCTGGATGATCTTCAATATCCTGTCAAACTGTTCAATCAATTGATTCCTTGGCACACCTTTAGACAAATCTCTGGATTGATTTTCAGGTTTAAAGAGATCTTTGGCATAGGCTGAACTCAAAGCGATGGCTTTGAACCACTTTTCACCTGTAATAGGGATTCGTGTTGCAACTGAGATAGAGGCTTCAATCACCTCAAATTCCAAATCCCCAACCTTGGTTCTCCTGCCATGAAAATGTAATGAAAACTGTTTTGTCACCTCTGGATGGCCTCTTTGCATATTCTGGCAGAAAGAGAGGCATGCCACTCTTTGAAAGACCTCTCTTGCCATTGGCTCTGTATCAAAAAGATGCATATCCACATGTTCTATCCTAACCACCTTTCCTCCTTTGTGTGTCTTCTTCATTTGAGGAGTCTCCATGGATTAGAATGAGAGCTTCTCAAGGCTTATGGGGTAGTAATAGCCAGGAGGACTTAAAATCAGGTTTCAAATATACAAGGCTGACCTTTTAAAATAGACTAGTGCTAGTAAGCCAAGTTTTGACTATGGGAATCCCACCCTTAGATTTGTATAGGTATTAAGAGTTTAGACAATGAGGGGGTAATCTGCAATTGGCCCTTTGGAGCTGGGTAAAAATGCTTAACTAAAAAATGAAGGGAAGAAGGGGAGACACAGAGGGATTAAGCAATGCCTCTGGGTACAGCGACGCATATGCAGAGTATAGACTATTTATATTCTTGCAACCTCAGTATTTATGGTGAGCATATGTAGTAAGACTTTGATACAAGTAAATGAAGTTCACAGGTTTGAAAAGGAAGGAGACAAGGATATGATGGAAAGATGATTCCCTTACAATTGTGCAAGCCCGATAAACTAAACTCTGAGCTCTATTTCTTTGTGAAAAATAATGTGCAGAGGAGGCAACATGAGATACCTATGGAGTAGACACCTGTTTGAAGCTTCAACGAAATCTTAGGCTAAAGTCAGGAATATTTCTGCCCTCGAATCTACCTCAGCATCAGATTTGGTCGCACTGTTTTCGCCTGGTTAGAACTATGAGTTTGAGCACTGCAGCATTCTTGAATTTTCAAATCATAAACCATTATCAGGGCTCGTAAATATGAGATCTTGGAGGTATCTTTAACCAACTCTTGGCACTGAAAACAAGGAACATGAGATCAATCGTGGTAATCATAACCCGTGGTGGAAATCATGATGAACGAGAAAGGCGCTACAGAACCGTCTGATGAGTGTGCAACACTCCAATTTAAAAAATGATTAGATAGGTAAGCAAGGACAACAAGGCATTCCCATGAGGTCATGAGTGAGGAGAATGGTGTGTCACATTGGTCTAGTCATGGGAGGGGAGGGATCGATCCTAGTGACAAATTATGAAGGGGTCCAAAATTCAATTCATGAACTAAAAAGGTTTTAAGTCCAAAAATCAATTTGAGGATCAAATTAGAGCGATGACCCAGAACTTTATTCATCTAAGGGGTCCTACCAAACATAAAATTTAAAGGGATGAATCTTACAAAATTTAAAATCTAAGGCTTAAAAAAGGATAAAAACAAACTAAAAACCCAAGGCAATTTAGTGTGATAACACTTCCATTGTGTCATTTTGTTCTTTCATTGGTTATTTGATATCTACAAGTTCTCCAAATTTGTTGGATTACCGAGAGGGGGGGTGAATCAGTAATGGATAAATCTAATCCTTTTTGACCATATAATCCAAGTGTTATATCAATGTATCATTATCATCCAATAACTGTAGATTAAATAAGCATTGAACACATGAACAATCATACACATACACAGTACACCAGTGTTTTACGTGGAAACCCAAATTGGGAGAAAACCACATAATTCTTTTTCTTATATGTATTGAAGAATTAGATTCATTGGAAACACCAAATTCCTTTTTTTTCTAGCTACAACTGCAAGGAGGCTTCAACTCCCTAGTTTCTCAGGCTACAACCTGTGGGAAGCTCCAACTCCCCAATTCTCTGGCTAAAACCAGAAGGAGGCTACAACCCCCTAAGTTCTCCGACTACAACCGGAAGGTGGCCACAACCACCTATCCTTGCCTCATCCAACTTCATTGACGTATAAGTAGAATGATGGAACCACTGTCACACTATCACTGTGAGATATACCACTATACAACTGTATCAACCTCTACCACTGACCTGTATCCAACCTGTACAATTTCCCTGTAACCAATCTGTACCCGAACTAAACATGTATAAAAAAAAATACAACAGGTACGTGACTTGTAGTGCTACAACACGCGTATGTATGTGCCCTATCCATTATGCAACTCATGTATGTACGCGACCAAATTGTTATGCAACCTGCGTATGCCTTCTGAAAAACTAGGGTTTCTTTTCTCTTGAAAAATTCTGACCCTCTGTAACTTCTTTCACATAGATCTGTAACCTGTCACTGTATCCATACTGTAAATGTACCCTGTGCATGCATCCTCATACATAACCTTTACCCAAAGCATATATATTTCTCTCTAGTCATGTGCCATATAGGTGTGTGTAATCATGAACAATTATAATAGCCCTCACATGATCTAGTCATCAAACCCTTTCTGATATTTAAACTCTCAATACATAAACCACTTCACAAATACAAGATCTCAACCATGTACCACAAAAAAAACATTAGCTATATGCCAAGAAATACAAGATGTGCGTCAACAAGTGATCTAAAAATGAAGAAGACTTGTATTCTTGAAAATATTTGCATGTTAAATTTTATGTGTTAAAATGAAAATGGATCAACTTTGCAACACAACTTTAATAAGATTTACTCATTCAAGATGCATATAAACAACAACAAAAATAGTGAACAGAAAACACATAACACAACAAATGATAAAGGAGTTCACCCCTCTCTTGGGCTACATCTCCTGGTCCAACTTCCAGTGGATCATTTGTATTATTTTGTCAAAGTGCTCAAAAATGTGCTTTACAATGCTCAAAATGCCAAATAGACTGCTCCAATGGCTTCAGAATGTCCAAAAACCCCTAGTTGGGCTTTTTCGGCACCTCGTTTGGCCAAAAATTGAAGAAGATAGGCTTCCTGGAAGTCCCCCCTTCAAGCTTGTTGTCTCTGCATCTACAAAACGCATCCTTGTTGGCTCAACCTAGCCCACATGCATATTTAAGCATAAAAAATTAGCACCGGGCACAACCGCATGACCGATACAAACTGTGAAATGGTTACGCGCTGTCCTTTAACCGTCCAAGGCCCGTGGGCATGTGAAGCGCCATACGACCACACAAATATAAATAAAGGGCCAAAGTTCAAATGGTTATAAACATAGGCGCGCTCGTGGTCACATCGCATACCATGCGACCGATGGTTCAAATGAAAGGGCTATATAATAGAGCATGCATATAGTATTGTGGTCACATCGCATACCATGCAACCGGGGTTCAAATGAAAGGGCTATACAATAGAGCACGCATATAGTAGTGTGGTCACATTGTATATACGTGGGACCGAGGCTAAGACCCGAACCGGTCCGCGCCCACCATATAATACATTTAAACATAAATATAAAATGAACCGTTTATATTACAAGGCACATGTGGTGGTGCGTTGGTCGACGACCCTTCCCAAGGCTCTTCCCCTGCCCGGAGGTCGCGAGGTCGAGCCCTGCTGAATGCATAAATTTTAAACCAACATGTGTGTGACACGTGGCGGCCATTGATTGGGCCATGTGTCTCCATCTCGTTCATTTCAAACATGCCACATAATATGCCAACTATCCACACAACTTCCTACCATGTGTCATACGGCCTGCCAAGTCAGTGTCCGTACAGACTGTACAGTCAGCACCCTTTTTTTTTCCTATTTGTCATTTTGAACAAAATGTGATATCTCTCGCTCCTGACGTCCGTTTGAACCCAAACGAGTTGCGTTGGGTTTGTAACGATGAGGCCTACGCTCCCATTCGATTTGAAGTGATTCCAAGCACTTTGAATTTTGAGCAAAATTTGATCCCCTGGATCACACCTCCCCATT
>JASDQU010754817.1:15969-28953 GCA_032191745.1 Picea mariana
AAGTTCCCTTTTTGGGTGGCATGTTGGCCAAGTATCACTTTTGAACCTTGATTTTGAGGTGGTTCTGCTAGACAATATTTCTTCTGTTGTATCTCCCAAGTTTCGTCCCTTCTGGGTATGAAACTTTATTTTATGTAGTTCTCTGATATTTATTCTCTGAAATGCCACAGTTTTGATCAAAATTGGATGTGCCAAGTGGAATTTATGGTAACTTCCCCACAACTTGTCGATTTTTGTCCTTTCCAAGAGATCTCACTTGTATAGCGTGCCCCGCACAAAATAATTGATATAAAATTATGAAACTTGCACCAGAACTACTACAGACTGTCCACGATCGAATGAAACTAGTCCCACTCAATCTGGATACTCTAGGAAGAAGTTATGATTGTTTTACCTGGAACACCTTCTTGAGACTAGTCAATAGGACTAGTCAAATACCCTATCTTACACAAGGTGTATCTACAAATTTAAGATGACCCAGAAGCTTAAACTTTTACCAAAGATACCTTACTAATTTCTATAAATAGCCTCCAGATTTTAGGGTCTGAAATGTTACAAAAAAGTTTTTATAGCGAAAATTCCACAATGGCTCAGTTCAGGATGATTCCATAACCCTATCTTGTACAGGCTGTAACTCCGAAAGTATAAGGCCTCAGGAGTTGAATTTTGAATCCAACGTACCTTGATCCATCTACTAAATATACTCCAAGACGTTCCTTCTGAAACATTGTAGAAAAAAGATTATAGCGAAAATGCTAATGTGTCTTATATGTAGTATTGAAACCCCAAGACCTTGAGCTCTGATACCATATGTTAAGAACCAAATATCAATATAGCATAGAAAAACCTCAGAAAAAGTACTCAACGCCTTGAAAAAGAGATAATTTTAGATAATAAGCATCTTTGAGGGGGCAACCTCCTTTTACCCCACTTAAATGTTCAAGTACAAGATGATTCAAAATGAAAATGTCTTCTTGGTATATATAGGAGACTAGGAGGTATAATTACAACTATTGGCCTAAAGCCAACATAAATAAAATAAAATTACTAATATAATATGCCCCAATTAAGGTGTAATGAGCCAATATTAGGGCTTAACATGTGTTGCCCCAAAAAATCCCCAAACTTCAGTGGCATTAATAGGAACTGGCCATTTTATGATTCCCTCCATCTTTGCAAGATCTATCTTAAGCTCCCCTCCATCGATCACATACCCCAAGTACACAAAATACCGTTGAGAAAAATCACATCTCTTAATATTAGCAAGTAGCTGGTGCCTTTTTAGAGTCTCTAATACCTACATGAAATGTGATATGTGCTCGCTCCTACCAGGTAAATCTATAAAACAATATGTCATGCAAATACACTATAACAAATGAATCTAAATATCGGTGCAACATATTATTCATCAGTCTCATAAATGTAGCTGGTGCATTACATAAACCAAATGGCATGACCAACCATTCATAAAAACCTTAACTTGTCTTGAAGGTAGTATTCCAAGTGTCTTCTTCTTTGACACGTACCTGGTGATATTTTGATTTGAGATCCAACTTGGTGAAGTACTTGGCATGTTGCAACTAGTCTAAAAAATCATCGATCCTAGGTATAGGGTACTGATTCCTAAGTGTAATCGTGTTCAATACTCTTTAGTCGATACACATTATCCAAGTCCCATCCTTCTTAGCTACGATGATGATAGGTGACCCACAAGGTGAGGTTCTTGGTCAAACTACTCCCTTCTCTAGTAGTTGTTGCAACTGTTTCTTCACTTCATCTACTTCCAAAATAGATAGTCTATACAACCCACTATTTATTAATGGGGAGTTAGGAAACAAATGTATTTTGTGCTCCACTTCCCTCTTAGGTGGAAATGCTTTAGGCTCTTGGAACACTCCTATGTATGCCCGCAAAAACTCCTACAACTATTGTTTATACTTTTTAGTACATCCCTTTAAGAATTCCTTTACTCGTGCTGATTCATCACCTTGTTATTTCTCTCGTAAGAAAAGAAAAAAATACTTCTTACTTGAACTAATCAAGTTTTTGGCTTGGTTGGCACTTACTATTGGGTTATTCTATTTACCTTTATCTACATTGATAATGAAAGACTTCCCATCCTTGATTAGGCAATACTGGTTTTCTCTCCACATGAATATCACATCCCTCATATACATGTAGGGGCCTCCAATCACTACACTACACATGTCAAGGGGTACTACATCTAACTCCAATTCATCGATGAAATCCACACTTACAAAAAAAATCATCTTAAATTGTTTCATGACCTTGATATTTTCATCCTTTTTTACCCTCCCCAATGGATATGGGCTAGGATGATCATGAACCTCCAACCCAAGCTTGTTGACCATATCAGTTGCTATGACATTGGAATGTGAACCAGAATTGAATAGAGCATCTACCTTGGTCTTCTTGACCCGAATATTGATATGGAAGAGTTTCATCATCTTCTTCTCTTCCTTCTGATGAAGGCTACTTAGATTCACCTCTTTCTACACTGAAGTGCAGACAATATTCTCATCCATATATGAGCTTCTCTCTACCTGATTTATTGAATTCATGGATAGAAGCTTCTTCTTCTTGGAATCCTTCTTACATTTCTTACGGTTCATCTCTGTATGCAGTTTCCAACACTTTTCCTTAGTGTGACCATTGATATTGCAATGATTACAGTGGTTACTTGGATCATTGCTATGATTTGCAGTGGCTATCATCTTCGTGTATTTCACTTTCCACTTCTTCTTCCCCTCCATAGAAGAATCTTGGTGCTCTTTTTCCTTGGAACCACTCAGTTATCCTTTCTTATGACCTATATTTTCTACATATTGTTCTTGTACATAGGGCTCATCAACTATCTTGGGATTTAATATAATCACTTGCTTTTGCAAATGACAGTGTAGACCCCCTAGATACTTAAGGAGTATATATGGCTTCTCGGTAGAGATACCCAACACGATATCCATCTTTCTAAATTTGGTGGTGTACTCCTGCACACTCTACCCTTTTATTTTCTTGAAGAAATGCCAACGAATCCATTGGTCCTCCACATACCCAATAGGGTAGAATTGGGACCTAATGAGGGTTTTGAAATCCTCCCACTTAGTTACTAGAAGATCACCCTCCATCCTTAGTGTCTATGTGTGGATTTCCCACTAGGTTAATGCATGACTCTCTAATTTTAGTCAAGCAAAGGAAATATTTTGTTCCTCATCTACATTGTGAACACTAAAATAGACCTCTAATTATCACAACTAATGATTCAAATTTAATGCATTGATCTCACCTTGGTACATCTTGATGTCCAATTTCGGTTCCATTTTAAATAAATAATGTAAAGGGGTAATGGAACTGGAACTTGGCTACTCTTTCTCAAGATCTTTCCTCAACTCCTTATCTAGGTATTCATTTTTTCCAAGTTTCCCCTTTGATCCTATATCTGAGTTAGATCCTCCAGCCTCCTTGAATATTCCAAGATTAGTTGCTAGAGTCATCGTGAGGAGGTCCATATTGTGAGAGATATCAACAAATTTCTCTTCCAACCTTGCAAATATCTCTTTTGTTGGATCTTGAGGGTTTTTGTGAACAAACTCATCCTCCATGGATAGGGTTTTGTGACTTTTTTTTAAGCTAATTCCTAAATCCCTCAACTTTCCATAGATATCCTAAAGAAACCTACTTTGATACCAATATGATCTGTAAATTGTTACGGATATTCCATGGGAACAACTCTTCACAACAAATCCAATGGGGTCCTTTGAGGTGATGCTTCTACAAATGCAAACATACCTGATCTGCCAGCTAAAACTTGTGTGGTACCCGATGGTGATCATGGCGCTTCTTGTACTTGGTGTTGGATTTATGCAAAATGTCATGAACTTTTTATTGAATGTGCTAGATTCTCTCAACAAGTTTGTCTACTAGATCAAGCTCAGTCTGAGAATGGGAGGACTCTTCCTCTGTAGCTACAATGGCCATAGCTACATCAATGGAGGCCAATGCCTAAAACCCCAAGAACACTTGAAAAGGGTTGTGGCCAATAGAGTTGTGGAGGGATTTGTTGTAGCTATGTTGAACATAAGGAAGGATCTCATCCCATGTGCATGGATGTTTGGAATTGTACATCCTCAAGATATGGACAATCATCCTGTTGACCACCTCTATTTTTCCATCAATCTATGAGTGGAAG
The DNA here is from genome assembly GCA_032191745.1 of Picea mariana. NCBI lineage: Eukaryota > Viridiplantae > Streptophyta > Pinopsida > Pinales > Pinaceae > Picea > Picea mariana. The sequence continues at coordinate 20,177 of JASDQU010754817.1, forward strand.
GAAGTCGATCTGGTTAACTTGGTGTCCATCATTGACCATAGGTTGGACCAAAATGTACTCAGGAACCTACTATATCGATCTGAAATAATGGTCCATGGGAGCCCAAAATGAACCCAAATAAATTCAAAGAAGAGCTTAGCGGTGGCCTAACTTTGATGCTCTTCTTCTAGGGTGCCAAAATTGCCATATTAGAGAATAAAAAAATGCACACGAAGACATAGTCATTCCCATGCTTGGTTGTAGGAAAACTAGACATGTAATCCATGGAGATGGATTCCCAAGGCCTATAAAGAGTATGCAGAGGGGTGTGTTAGAACATATCCTTATAGGGGGGAATGTTTTTCTTGGATTTGGCCTCTAGACGACAAAAGGAGAGGCCGCCATGTCTTCCAGGTGCCAAGTGGGCTTACGCCTGTCCAGATCCCAATGAAGCAATTATGAAATCCAGGGAGGTTTTTAAAGCATCATCTCCCCCATGAATGGAAACTCAGAGTGGTCTGACTGCAAAGGTGGTATGTCGGCTCAGACAATGAGAGATTGAGTCTAACAGCAAGATGCATGAGCAGTATGACCAAAGATACTCAGAGGGACTGGCAGAGCCTAGATCACATCTGACAGAAGAAGGCATGTGTAGAGGAGATTGCGGGTGCAGTCTGACTGAGAAGACACAACGCCATGGAATCTCAAGCACGCCTTTACTATTGTTTACAAAATTTTTGAGTATATGTATGGGGTTCTGTTATTTTGGTAAGGGTCTTTGGTTGAGCAGAGATCCCATCTGTAATGTTTATTCTGCTAGAGATGTTCTTTGATTATGTAATTGATTTGAGACTTTCATGTTAATAGAAGTCAGTTTCATGTTCCTTTCGTTTTGTCTATAAAAATGGTTTTAAACACTCGGGTATGGAGGATCCAGCCGAGGATTGTTATGTGGTTATAATGGAGGTTTAATTATAGCTACATCGTAATCGATTTCACTCATTTCCTTGTGATTTATTTTCCCTCTTACACTGGATGTCACGAGCATGGAGGATCCAATCGAGCTGTTGCAGTTGCAGGATGATGGAGGTTTGATCATCCTATTGTTGTAACTGTGTTACTTGCAGCATATTTCAATGTCTATAGCTTGAGCTCAAGGCTTCTCTTGAGTTCGAGTTTTTCATCTATGAGTTGTTGGAAGGCCAGATGCCCATAACAGTATCGTTCACCTTTCTCACTAAGTCTTCCCTATGCTCTCTCTTTAACTCATTTTCTTGACTGAATTTAATGTGGTCCTCACGTTCCTATGCATTTCATGTCTAGTCCTGTGTTGAACATCATTCATATTTTGAGTTTTGTCCATTGACCTTCATCCATACAAACCAACATCCACCATATAACTCTGATGGGTATTGGGCCTGCCTTTTCTGTAATCTGAAGGTGAATTCCGGTGCTAACATTTATGGCGCCATTTCCAGGGAACAAATTGAAGAATTTTCCCTGGGATAGAAGGACAAAGAGATTATGATTCTAAAGGTGCATCAGATATCAGATCCATTGAAGATTGATATTACACTTGGAGAGTCCACTACGTCGACTCCACTATTTCAGTTGTGGCTGCCTCTAGCATACCCGAAGTTGACCCAAAGAATTTTTCTCGAGAAGGCTTTTAGCAACTGCTTTCTCAGCTTGAAAGTTCCCTGGTAGATTGACAACGATCAGATCTGGTCTTTGATGGTGAAAAAAGACCAGACACATTCAGACTTCATATCATTCACCTGGCATCTCCATGATTAAAGAATCGATTGGCGACTCCACTGGTTCAAAATGGAAAGAATATTGGCTTAGAGGTTTGCTCCTTTTAATTTCTCCTCAGTTCCCGGTTTTCCTAACGTTGTTCCTACTATGGATGAATGGGGTGATTTTTTTCCCATATTTAGAGAGTGTAAAGAGGACAACCCTGCAGAGCATCTCCGTGAGTTTCATGAACTCATGCATCAATGGAAGATACAACATGAGGATGTATTATTAAATATGTTCATGTTCTCAATAACAGAAGATGCTCGTGAATGGTATCACTCCTTACCCCCTGCTAGCATCTCCTCCCTGGGAGATTTTCATGCAGCTTTCAATAGGCACTGCCAAATTTTTTATTCTTCTAAGTTAATTTGTCATAATTGTTGTGAAGAATATAAAGATTGTGTTCAAGGTATGATTGAATGAAATCTGTGAGAATGAAAGCTGTGAGGATGAGGGGTATACCTCGGAGGAGTTGATAAATCTGGTAAAATCACTTTCTGCAAGAATGGAAAAATTGGAGGCAGATCGTGCTTGTTGCTCTTATGAAGGAGATGCATAGGATATTCTGGTCCTTAAAATAGATGTTTTTGGCAGCCCTGCTTATGAAGAAGAAGTGATTTAAAATACTGATGAAGAGAAGCTAACTTTTGATGGATATCCCAATGAAGATGACGAAGAGAAGATCTTTCCCATGGTTCTTGTGTATGATGATTATGACTCTAATCCTTGGGAGAGCCATGAAGAAGAAGAGGAAGATCCAAAGGGACAATTTATCTCTTGTCTAGAGCCTATCTATGAGAAACCATCACCCAGGACCAGTCAACCTGCATCGATGGCTCACCCACCCGTGCTTACTAGAGATATTCAACCCTGTGTGAGTAGTTGTGGAGCAGATCGGGCTGTCTATTACAAATTTTCTAGATTTTTCCACTCATTCTATGAGCTCGTCGGCAAGTACATGGAGTGGCATTTCCTTCATATCTTGGAGCCTCCCAAATTTATCTCAACTTTAGCATTTAGAGAGAAGATGAAGGATGTAACCGTTATGCTGTCACAGTTGCATTATCTTCTATTGATCACTGGCAGAGTAAAAGAGATTCCAGTCATGAAGTTACTTGAATGGCTATGGTGGAAATTTGCTTTCACCTAGAACCATGTAAAAATAAATTAGTTTAGTACTATACATAAATAAGCTCCTGTGGAGCCCATGTGGGTTTATTTTCGTTTTTTACTTATCGACCTATATTCCTCACCAGGGTGTTTTGATCTTGAATCCATAGCCCAATGCCAAAGGTGACTAGAACTACTTAAGATATTAGAGCCTCGTAGGGAGGAATATACCCCCCATGGAGCCTAATGTTAGCACATATCCTTGTAGGGAGGAATGTTTTCCATGGATTTGGCCTCTAGACGACAAAAGGAGAGGTCGCCATGTCTTCCAGGTGCCAAGTGGGCTTGCGCCTGTACATATTCCGATGAAGCAGTTATGAAATCCTGGGAGGTGGTTGAAGAATCGTATCTCCCATGAATGGAAATTCAGAGCGGTCTGACCATGAAGGGAGTCTGTCAGCCCAGATAGTCCGAGATTGCATTTGACAACAAGCTACATGAGTAGTCTAATTGAGGATACTTAGAGGGACTAGTAGAGCCTAGATCACATCAGACAAAAGAAGGCATGTGTAGAGGATACTGCAGGTGCAGTATGACTGAGAATACATAACGCCATGGAAGTTAGAGCACACCTCTACTGTTGTTTACAAAATTTTTGAGTATATGTATGGAGTTCTATTATTTTGGTAAGGGTCTTTGGTTGAGAAGAGATCCCATCTATAATGTTTATTATGCCAAAGTTGTTCTCTGGTTATGTAATCGATTTGAGACTTTCATGTTAATAGAAGTCAGTTTCATGTTCCTTTCGTTTTGTCTGTAAAAATGGTTTGAAACACTCGAGTATGGAGGATCCAGCAAAGGATTGTTATGTGGTTATAATGGAGGTTTAATTATAGTTGCATCGTAATCAGTTTCACTCATTTCCCTATGTTGTCTTTTCCCTCTTACACTGGATAGCTCAGACATGGAGGATCCAATCGAGCTGTTTCATTTGCAGGATGATGGAGATTTGATCATCTTGTTGTTGTAACGGTGTTGCTTGCAACATATTTTAGTGTTTGGAGCTTGAGTTCAAGACTGCTCTTGAGTTCGAGTTTTTCATCTCCAAACTACTGGAAGGACGGATTCCCATAGCAGTATCATTCACCTTTCTCACTAATTCTTCCCTCTGCTCTCGCTTTAAATCAATTTCATGACTGAAGTTAATGTGGCCCTCATATCCCTGTGCATTTCCTGTCCAGTCCTATGTTGAACATCATTCAGATTTTGAGTTTTGTCCATTGACCTTCATCCATACAAACCAACATCCACCATATAACTCTGATGGGTATTGGGATTGCATTTTCTGCAATCTGAAGGTGACTTCCAGTGCTAACAGGGTGTATAGCCCCTATTTCTTGATGGAGGTTTGGAAATGGTGCGAGCAATGCAAGATCTGATGTACTTACAGATATCTTGTCGAAGCTTCGCCTAATAAAAAATATTTTGTATTACTACCACTATTTTTTCCACACCAAAGTGTCTTGCCTCCCAACTATAATAAGATTCCCAAATAATATTTTCACATTCACTATAAGGAACATAGTATGGATTGGATGGCATAGCATTTAATCCTAGAGATGAAATTCCAGAACTGGTTTTCCTGCGTTCAATGTATGATATGGAGCAACAAAATCAGAGTCACTATTGTATAATTGTGGCCACTTGGATGTCTCATGCCCACAGGAGTTAAGAACTATGGTTAGTTCCACATCTGGGGGTCCACTGAGGTATTTTGCAACATGGTTTATGCTACCCTTCTTATACTTGATTTTCAAATGGAATTGTTGCAGGTACGTCGACCACTTTTGATGGCGGTCATTCTATAACTTTTCCTGTGTCTGCATGAATTGTAGAGACTTATGATTAGTTTGGATGATCATTTCCTTCCCTATAATGTAATTCTTCCACTGTCAACACATCTTCACAATAGAGTACATCTCTTTGTCGTAGGTGGGGTATCTTCGGACAACACCACATAGTGTTTCACTGTGATAGGCCATCGGACGTCCATGATGAGTGAGGATTGCACTGACAGCATGATTTGAAGCATTTGTATCTATATGAAATGGCTATTGTAGGTCTGGAAGAATAAGGACAGGTGATGAAGAGGTGGAATTTTAAATCCTCGAATGCTTTCTATTGGGATGTGATCCAAACAAACTTGGACTCGCTCCACCCTTGTTCACCTATATTAGGGCCCAAGTGATATGAGAGAACCCCAACACAAGCCTGTGATACAAGTTGGAGAGGCCCAAGAAGATATGAATCTCGGTTAGTGTCTTCGGGGCTGACCAATTGTGGATGACTTGGATCTTGGTCAGATCCACATGCATGCCCTTCTCATCCACGATGTATCCCAAATATTGGATTTTATGCATGACTAAGGAACATTTCTCCAAATTGGAATATAACTTGTGTTGTCACAAGGTTCCCAATACCTATTGATTGTGCTTCAAATGTTCCTCACATGTTTTTATAAAGATGAGGATGTCATCCAGATATACAACTATAAAAGAGTTTGTGAATGGCTACAATATATCATCCATCATATGCATGAATCTGACCCGAGCATTAGTCAAGATGAAAGGCATCACCAACCACTCAAAGAGACCTTATTTATACTTGAAGGTAGTATTCCATACATCAGTTTTCTCAATTCACACCTAGTGGTAACCTGAATTTAGATCAATATTACTGAAAAAATTCTCTCCCTTGAGATTATCGAGAAGATCATCAATCCGGGGAACTGGGTAGTAGTTTTTTATTGTGATCTTGTTCAGGGATCTGTAATAAATAAAAATTCCCCATGTCTCATCCTTATTTTGTACCAAAACATTTGGGCTCCCACAAGGTGAGTCGCTTGGTCTAATGTGTCCCTTTAGAATTATTTCTTGGATTTGGTGTTTAATTTCTTCATTCTCCATAATAGAATTCCTGTATACAGGGATGTTAGGAAGAGGAGCATCGGGTGTCAAATAAATTGAGTTCTTTACTTGATAGTGAAAAGGAACCACAATAGGCGAGGAAAATGTGTCTTTGTTCTCTTATACTATCTTGTCCAACTATTTTTGATGTGTAGAGATATCTCATGCAGAGGTTTTGGCCGTTGCAATGACCTTCCATTCACCTTCTGAATGGACCATTAAGAGGACAAATAGCTTGGTCTAAAACAATACATTTCAGCACTTCTTCATAGAGATCAAAGAGACCGCGGTAGTTGTGACTACCCTCGGTACCCTATAGAAATGACCTCCTAAAATAACATCACAAACTTCAAGGGGGGAAACATCACACAATACCTCATATTTGAAGGGTTTGATGTTGTAGTCCAAGTGACATTGTTGACTGGAATGGATGTCTCATCCCTAGATGTGCCAACTGATGGAATATGGATGAGGATGCAACATCATTGTCAGGTTCAACCTCTTGATGGCATATGTTGAGATTAGGTTCCTCTGGCTACTGCTATTAACAATGAAATGGATGGGGGTCCCTTCACCCACATCTATGAGTGGAAGAGATGCTCCCATTCTTCATGCTCCTCTTGTTGGAATTTTCTGGTAGTGACGGTGACACTAGGTTCTACGTCAATGATTTGTTTTCCCTTAATACTCGGTTTTGAATCATAGTTTGAGTCAACATCTGACTTTGAGGCTTCCATCTAAGCCAACAATGATTGTTTGGATCAACAATCATCAGTGTTGTGCCAAGGGATTTTTTGGAATTCACACCACTTACCAGTTTCCTTCTTCAACTTCATGTTACCCTTGTTTACTAGTGGCTTGGACTGGTTGTCCTGGGGATGACCATCCTTGCTATATCCTTTTCTTTGGAAGTTAGGGCCACCTTCACTGTGATTTTTCTATGATGGGTTTGTAGAGATGAAATCCCACTTTTTATTTTTCTTGAACTTTTCTTGATCTTAACAACATATTGGTAAGCGACCCCCAGTGAGGAGATGTATAGAAAATCCATATATGTTTTGATGTACATATGTATTCCATCACGGTACTTTAGAAATAGGTTATGCTATGAGTATTTAATACCCAACTTTGTGTGCAAGGTATGGAAGATATTGGTGTACTCCAAAATCGTTTGGTCTCTCTCCTGACGCATAGTTGTCCATCTCATGTAATCGACATCATAGTTTCCAACAAGGTATTATTTCTCCTTCAGGGCATCAACAAAAGCCTCCCAAGTGGGTTCTGGCCCAAAAATTGCAGCCTCGTATCTGCCATGTTGCTCATTGTAAGTTTCCCACCAATATATGACACGGGGAAGAGATTTAAGGAGCAAGAAGGTAATTTTTCACTGTTGGAAACATTTTGGACAGAAAAATATCCCTCTAGCAAACTTAACTATTTTTTCAAAGCATCGACATCTATCTAGCCTTCAAATAAAGAAATGTCAAAGTTAACTTGTACCTTGAAGGGTGTCTCACCTCCAAAGTGACTATTGGTTGAATATCTCACCATCGTTGTTGAAAGCCATCGAAGGAAATATGATAAATTAACCATCATCTCGTTCCTGTTGTAGGAGGGATTCCTCTAGAAACAGTTTGATAATATCTCTTTCTCTGTCGTATATATTTTCTTCTACCATGGGAGGCTACTTGGGCTAGTGAGAGTATTTTTCCTAAAGAGAAACTAGCTCGAGACCCAACTCTCTATACCTTGACCTCGTTGGGGACATGCACTAAGAAATGACAAGTAGAAGATTGATCTATATTATATTGATAACAACACGAATACACAGATGTAACAAGGAAATATGTAGAGATATTACAAGAAACACAGTAATACAGATAAACTAGGATTCTATTAATGACTATCTGAAATACAAAAGACAGTAAAATTAAAATCACACAAGCTAGCTAGAATGGTGGTAGCTTATTATCTTTAAAGATAGAGATGTGATGGCTACACTTATTTTCAAGAAGATGAGTACATAGAGGTCTAAAAGGAATTTTAACATAAAACAACAATTTGAAAAACCTAAACATCCAAAACCCTAACCCAAGAAGATGAAATGCCAAAAGGTTTGTGGGCCCCAATATGGTTGGTTGATATGTTAACTTCCCATGGGCACACTTTTTTCATACAATCTCTACTTGAGGCACTTGATACCTCTTCAAAAAGGTCTAGCCAAGGAGTACACATTTCATTCAGCCTAGCATCTTCCTTTGGCTACATACTAGGCACTACCGAGACAAAAGATCATCATTTAGGAACTCAAAACAACCCTCAAAGTTTGGGACCTAAAAAACCGTAGAAAAACTGCCAAGATTGTTGAACCATTATGAATTAGTGGAACAGGTGGGTGGCCACTAGTATCCTCTTGGATCACTGACATGGAGAGTTTTGAACTTAGTGATTCTGAAAAGATAAAAGGTACCTCTAATTATTCTTCTTGGAAATATTTTATGTAACTCATCCTAATTGAGTGAGATGTTTATTCTCTAAGTGATGGATCAAAAAAAAAACCAAAAGATCCCACTAAATAAGCCAAGTGGAATAAGAATGATATCAAGGCTCGTACGATTATCTCATTCAATATAAGATCATATTTGATTTTGCATGTAAGGAGACACAAGACAACTAAATATTTGTGGGATAAACTAAAGTCCCTTTGTGAATCTTTGAGCACGTCAAGGAGGATGTTGCTAAGAAACCAGTTGAATGCAATTCAGATGGAAGAGGGAGAGAGTGTCTCCATACATTGATAGATTCAAATGGATTAGACATTAGTTGCATGATGCATGAGATAAAATATCAAATGTTGAGATGGTTCCCATAACCCTGAATGGATTCTCTAATGACAAAGAGATGTTTACGAGCAATGTTGCT
>JASDQU010754820.1:0-12593 GCA_032191745.1 Picea mariana
TAGTTTGCTTTTATTTTTTAATCATAAAAATAGAAATTGATAATCTCATTTCACACTTATAATCATTTTTAGTTTGTGTTTATTTTTTTAATCATAAAAATAGAAATTATAACCTCATTTCACACTTATAATTATTTTTAGTTTGTGTTTATTTTTTTAATCATAAAAATAAAAATTATAACCTCATTTCACACATAATCATTTATTTTACTTTACTACCAAATCAATCACATTTTAAAATAAGGTGGAATTTCCATCTTGCATATCAAATATTTAACCTTCTCTACACTTGCTCTACTATTTCTCTAATTTAATGAAATTTTATTTTGGTAAGCATTCTCTTTGAATGGAATTTTGCTTTCCTATTTCTCTAAACTTTACTATTCCTCTAATTTAGTGAAATTTTATTTTGATAAGCATTCTCTTTGAATGGAATTTGGGATTTTCTATCATAGCAATTTGCACTATTACTATCACAAAATAAATATGCAGAATTTGGGATTTTCTATCATAGTAATTTGCACTATTACTATTACAAAACAAATATATGCATAATTTGCACTATTACTATCACAAAACAAATATATGCACCTGCTATATTCAAATACTTGTTATGTTCAAATACAATGCAACTAAACTACTATGCACTTGCTATATTCAAATACTTGCTATGTTCAAATACAATGCAACTAAACCACTTCATTGGAATTTTTTTTTGTACTAAACCACTTCATTGGAATTTTTTTTGTACTAAACCACTTCATTGGAACTTTTTTGTCTCCGCATTCCCTCTGCATTGCACATCACAAGCCCATGCACTTGCAACTTCTTCTTTCCATCTTTACAACAATAATAAGTGTCATTGGTGCCTTTTAGATACTTGAAGTAAAGTTTTTTTCTTTAAATTTGTCTAATTATTTGAGGTACCATTCACAATTGTGCAATATTTGGTCTTGTACACACCATTGCATGTATAAGGCAAACAAATACATGTCTTGTACACATCATTGCATATATAAGGTTTTTGTGAAAATTGTCTAATTATTTGAGGTATCCATTTACAATTTTTCAATCTTTGGCCTTGTACACACCATTGCATGTATAAGGCAAGCAAATGCATGTCTTGTAGACATCATTGCATGTATAAGGTAGGCAAATGCATTAACATGTGCACTTTTGCAATCTCTTCTTTTTCCATGGGCTTTTGCAATATTTTTTTCTTCATGTTTATTTGTTTAGGTTGATTCATGTTAATAGACAAACATACTCACATTAGTAGATAAACACATTCTCACTTGAGATAGGGTGAAAATTGGTTTACACATCTCCATCTTAAACAATTCAAGTATGTTTACCATTTATTTTCTTACCAAAGTCCTCCATGTCAAACTCACATAACAATTGTGATGTTGTTCGTTTGATTGGTTGTACTTTGTTATTAATGAAAATAATGTTATAAGCCAAAGTAATGAAGTTATTACCTTGTCCTACAACATATTTATCAAATCATTAGTACCATTGCCTTTGGCACTACATCAATCCATAGAGAAACATCTTTAACCACAACTCCCTATAGTTGCTTCATTTTCCCTCTACCACAAATCCCTATAGTTGCTTCATGAAGATATTTTCTTTGAACTCATTGTGAAGAAACATCGCCTTCATATTCATTTGATTCACTTCCAATTATAAGTAGTTTGTGACAACAACCACCTAATAGAATCAATTTTGGCCATTGGAGCAAAACTCTTATCATGATCAACACCCCGAACTTGAGAATATCCCTTTCCCATCAAATGAGCTTCGTAGCTCTCCATAGAACCATCTACTTTATACTTTTTTAACCCCCATTTGCACCCAACAACCTTCCTTCCTTCAAGTAACCCTTGCAAATGTAACTTTGGTTTTGTTCCAAGGGCTTCATTTCTTGTTCCATGGATTGTTGCTAATGAGAAGCCCCATCTCTAGTGAGAGCCTCTCAACATTTATTTGCTTGCCATCCATGGAAGATATAGCTGAAGTTAGACAATCCATAACCACTCTTGTGATGAGTTTTTTACTCACTAAGGCTCCTCAAATTGTTTTGGTTTCTTTTTCACTCACTAAGGCTCCTCAAATTGTTCTAGTTTTGTTCTAAGGGATTCATTTATTCCTCCATGGATTGCTTCCAATGAGAAGCCTCATCTCTAGTGAGAACCTCTCAACGTTTCTTGGCTTATCATCCATAGACGATATAGCTAAAATTAGACAATGGTTAGGGATTTTGCACTCATTAAGGCTCCTCCTCAAATTATTCCCTTGATCTTGTTGATCATGCTCAACCTACACATTGTCTTTTGGTGTTGATGCTATATATTTTTCTCACTGGAATGCAAGGCGAAGTTGATTTTAACCTCCTACCTCTAGAATGTTTGCATCCAACACTTATATGGTAGTGGTTCATCTATATTTTTAGCTCCACATTGAAAACTATGTTCATTTAGGATCATTACATGTTGTACCTTTTTACATGGAACATAGTCTTGACACCAATCTTCATGAGATTTATCCATCTTAAAGATTGCACCCCAGTCGTAAGTATGCCATGCTTAGATGGAATCCATAGCATGTAGTACCTCACTGCTCTTGAATAGCCAATGAAAAAGATACACTTAACTCATTTTTTGCCATGCTTCTTCTTATTCACCTTAAACATATGCATGTATTCCTCATCCATGAAAACTCAAAGATGTGGAACAAAAGGCTTCTTTCCACTCCAAGCCTTCTCGGTGTGTTGTCACCCAAAATTGAACTTGGGGTCGTATTATTTAAATATTTGGTTGTAGCAATCACTTCAACTTGAAACCAATTGCTACAAACCAAAAACCTATGCTCAAACCAACATATACTCTCATGCTTCATGCTTACTCCATCAAAGTCGATTTCAACATCTCAATAATGTCAATATGCTTAGGGCTATGTGTGGTAATCCTCTACTTTGAAATTCCTTAGGTTTTAGAAAATGCCTCAAACTCCTTGGAATAATACTCACCATTAGTGTCACCTTAAAAGCTTCACCTTCTTCCCACTTTGTGTTTCAACCAAGGGAACGAAGGTCTTAAAAGCTGTAAGAACATTACTTTTCTTCCTCATGAAGTAAATCCATGACTTCCTTGAGAAGCCATAAATAAAAGTGATAAAATAGTGAGCTCCCTCGATGGAAGCCATAGCCATAGGCCCACCAATATGGGAATGCACCAACTCTAGAACCTCTTGAGATTTGTAGTCACTCTTGAACCTCTTTTGTTTTCCAAACACATAAGCCTCAAACAACTTAAAGAACTTAAAGAGAGTCATCTATACCTTTAGTTTTTTGAATAATCTTTCTTGATGCACAACACTCATAGGATGTTTTCACTAAGGTGCATCATCCAACAATGTTACAAGTTCATGCTTGATGTCTTTGATGCCCCTATTGATGTGATCTTCTTTGTTGTTTCGACATTACTACCATCCATGGCTTAAATAGTCACATCCAACTTGTATGATGTCCTAGCGTGCACTCCTTGGCTAAAACAATATCCTCTTGGAGCAATCTACAACATCCTTTTGTGAAAATTATATCAACACATGCATCAATGATTTGAGTCATTGAGAACAAGTTGTTTTCCAATCTTGGTACATATTGCACATTGAATTTTCTTTACCATTCCATCTCCGTATTTGATGTTTACACTGCCATGTCAACAAATTTATTATTGGAATTATCTCTAAGAAATATTTGAATTCCACGCAATTCTTCATTATCCATGGGTCATTCCCTATGATGAGTCATATAACATGAAACTTTTAACTCTTCATGGGCATTCATTGACAAACATGTAAAAAGGAGATACATGTCATTATTGCAATGAGAATTCCCAACAACATAATCACCATTATTTTATTCTTTTGAAAGTTAAACCTTGTGTTTTATTTTCTTGTGTCCTCTTTGGTGATACCTACAACATATCTAAATCTTCTCACTTCTTACCTTTATTTGCAAATATTTCTTTAAATCTACCTCTCCTCTCACTATATCTCTCGTCTTTCCATTGCTTAGATCGATCCCCAATTACCAACAATTTGAATCAATGTACATGTTGGAAGTTGTCTTTGTCAACCCCTTATAGCCATTGACTCACGACTTCATCCATATTAAGATTTGCCACCGTTGTAGGTCCATTGATGACCAAATTAAGGCCTCCCAAGAACCATAAGACTATAGTGAAAATCTTTGCATCAATCATTGTTCTTCACATCATCACCAATGTCCATGAGCCAATGAAACAAGGCATGATCCAAGCTTATTAGAAAGATACTTCATTGTCATGCTACTCGAAATATTCATGAGTATGAAATAAAACATATTTTGGTCAATTACAACTTTAGCCTTCTCACTCATCTTACCCCACTCTTCTTTTTGGATACTCATTTTTTTTTTTATCCTTCAACATTGTTTCTTTCAATATCTCTCAACAAGAAGATATTCCATATTTAACTTCACAAATTGAGTTGTGATCATTGAGTTTCTCATTTTCTCATTCTCTACACACCAATCCTTCTTTCATAAATATATTTGTAGACTCCAACTAAATATGTCTACTTCAAAATCAATAACTGTGGAAATATGAAACTATCTAGTTTGAGATACCCAATCTAGATAATTAATTTTTACTAGCTCTTTGATCAAGGCTTCCACAATCCAAGATTTCATGGATTGAGTTTCCTCAACTTGGCAAAAAACTGGTGCCCCCTTAAAACTAATAATGGTTTGAATATTGATTGTTAAACCTTGAAGAGCTAAGGTGCACAATATAATTTCTACAAAGGGAAAAAATAAACATGTGCAATAAACATGGAAGAAAACTTGGACAAAATATTGTTTGTTCTTTTTTTGTATTCTTATTTCTTGCAAAGCATACAATCTTAAGAATTTTTATACAATTGTACTCTTTTTTTTTGTAAATGAGTGTGTGAATCTATATTGCTTTATAAGGTGATAGTACAAAACTGATGCATGGAATCCCAAGATCTGCCTGAACGGAAACCGGATCTGGGGTCCCTAAAATGAAATATCTGAAAATAAACAAGATGTGCCTGGGTCGCCACCACGAGAAACCAACCCAGGCTACCATAATCCAGTCTAAAAACTTCATCAAAAGAAATCAAAAAGTCTAAACATAGTGGGGTTAGCTCCTTCTCTGAGAGACATGATCTGGGCGGGTCCTGCACTAGTGTAGGTTGATGGGGTTCTCTTCATCCCCTTCCTGCTGTACTGCATTCTCCTCCCTCTGTTCCACCAGACGTAGCTTTCTGATGCATGTTGGGGTTCCATTTCTGTCGGCTGGAGTGATATATATATGGTGGACGTAGCGTAGATAGAGATGAAATTTCCCTGCCATCCGCTCCAGTTTCTCCTGTTGTCTTTTCTGGTCCTTCACTAGCCTTTTTATCCCCGCTTCCAGGTTACTGAGGCGGTTGAGAATTGTTGTGCGCTCTTTCTTCTGCTCTTTGGTTTCCATCCTATTGGTCTCCTCTCGGTCCGCACACATCTTACCTATCATCATTTTGGTTCTCCAAGCTTCCTCCATCGTCCTGTGGTAGAGGGTTATCCTCAGTTGTGTGGCTCCGGGGTCCCATTTCCCCCCTACTTCTTGGGTTAGTGTTGACCAGGATTTTCCCCTGCAGGCGTTGTTGATTTCACCCTCCCATCTTTTAATGATCGTCTTCCCCTTGGTTTCTAGCTTCGTGAGGAAGGTGCTCTTTGCTTCCCTGGCCGCCTGTTCGATTCTTGTCATCCGTCGGGCGCTTTGTGGAGGTTCCTTCCCCTGGGGGCCTCTCTTGCTGTTGATTTTCTTCATGCATACCATCTTCACTTGCAAGTGGTGGTTCTTACGTTGGGTTCTTTCCCTGTTCCACTTCACTTCCTTCTGGTAAGTAAGGTGGCCCTTGTAATTTGATGCCTCATTCTATGGTAAGTTCTGGTGTCCCTACCTTTATGGAGCCAACCCGACTGCGGTCCCGTCCTTGCAATCATGGCCTGCTCCTCAAGGTGGTCTTGCCCGTCAGTATCCTCTGTTCCAGAGCATGTGCGCTTGATGACCTTGTCGTTATCCCTGCACCAATGCTTTTCCCTGCTCGTTGTACGCCATCCCTTTCCCCGTCCCATCTCGGTACTTAGGTGAGGTGTGCTCCTACTTGGCCCTGGTGTAACCTATCATCCTTCATCCTTTTCTGCCTGTGAGTTATCTCTTCTTCTTTCCAATGGGTAACTTCTGTACTTATTTTTATTGACGGGACCGTGGTGCCATACCTTCGCCTGATGTGTGATCTGTGTTTGCATTTGTAACCTTATTTGATTGGTGGGACATTAGATTCTATTTGGGACCTACATGTCCTTTAGTGTCTGATGCGCCTCCATTCTTGCCATAATCTTCCATACTACTCCTATTGTCCTAGTATTTTTCCACAAGTTGGGTGAAATCTGCCCGAAATTGACCTTACGGGATGTTGCACCAGATTGTGTCCAATTTTGGACCTTCATTCTCGACCCCCTCTTTTGCTATTCTGTCCGCCAGTCCATTTGTTGACCTCCTCACCCAGCGCAACTCCACAATGATCCCTGTCCGCAAGTGCTCCTGGATTTTTTTTCAGTAGGTAGGCCAATTTCCAATGCCTCTGGATTTTACCTATTCTAGTACTGTTTTGGAGTTTTCTCACTGTGTTGATGACTAGCGCAAAGTCTCCTTCCACTATGGTGTTCGTCATCCCCTCCCGATTGAGAATCTCCAGGCCTGTCTCCAGGGCTCTGAATTCTACAACGTTATTGGTTGAGTTTCCTAGGATTCCCACGTACAGTCATACGATGTTCCCTTTACTATCCCTGATTACTCCTCCCAAACCTGTTCTTCCTGGGTTGCCTTTCGCTGCTCTGTCGAAACTCAAATTGAGGGAGCCTGAAGGTGGTGGTTTCCAGTTGCGCTCACCTACTTGGAGTTGCGACTGATGTCTGTTTGGATTGGGGTTGTGCCCACCTATTAGTTGGAAAACCTCTAGGACTCGGGAGTCCTGATTAGTGGGTTGCGTTCTACCCTCCTGGCAGTTGTGGCTCATCATCGTCTCGCGTATCATGGAGGTTATTGTTTCCTTGATCTTCCCTTCTAGCCAGCTTTGGTTTTTGAAAATGCGTTGGTTCCTTTCCTTCCATATCGACCATATGATCATTCCTGGGGTGAGGGTCCAACAGAGGTTCTCCTCTTCTTGATCTTTGTAGTTTTCTCTCTGGAGCTTGATTGTTGCGGCAATGTTACCATAGATCCTATCGGACTGGCGGAAGATACTTGCTGCCTAGTCCCACAGGTCTGCAGTGTAGGTGCAGTTGTCGAGGAGATGGCTGGTTGTTTCTTCCTGAATTTGACAAAGATGACATCTTGAAGGACTGGTGAAACCTCTTTTCCTTAGGTTATCCCAAGTTAGGATGTGGTTGTGTAATATTAGCCAGTAAAAGATCTTAATCTTTTGCCATTGGGGGTTGTTCCAGAGCTTATCCCAGTGTTGCGCTAGGTCATCTTGGTCTGGGTCCACCATATAGTGCCAGACTTAGCTCTCTTCTACAGGTGACTTCGTTTGCTTCAACATGGGATACCTAAACTGATGGATAGAGAAGGGCCTGCTTAAAGAACTGGTCCATTACTTGTTCGTTTCATGGAGTCATACACGTGCTCAAACAATTAGAACATATGCTGCAATTCTTTAAATAGACCTCCAAGAAGCCACCCTTTCACTCTCAAATTTACCATCACATGATCCGAATGATAGAGAGTGCAAACGAACGTGGATTATCAAGTTATTCTTCCTGCGTATTCTTTTAGGTTGAATTCCCCTCCGTCATTTTTGCCCCACCTCAACTAGTCCTCTCCTTTCGTGACTGTTATTTTCCATCTGCCCAGTTCCTCCTCTACCTCTTTTATTGTTGTTGCGGGTATCTCATTGTTCTGAGGATTAATCTTGTCCCATATTCTCCATTTGTTGCGGTCCGTTCCCTACTGCCAGTATTGATAGACGTTGATTTTTCCTTGTGTGATGAGGTCCTATTGGAGTATCCCTTTGTCTGGGTTTTCCATCTTTGGTTCTCGTTGCCAAGCATCCTCCCATAATCTGGCTGTTCTGCCATTCCTAATTTCCCAAAATATGTGTGTCTGAATCCATGCTTTGTTGCGCCAGACTAGGTTCCAAATGGATGAGCCTTCCCTGGTTCCTCCAAAGCGGATTCTGTCTTGGTCGCGGGTGTCTGGTGCGTACTTTTCCTTCCATAGGTTTACCTAAGGTGTTGCAATTTCTTTGACCCACCGCCACCAGAGTTTCACCCCATATGCATTGTTGGTCATTTGTGGATCTTGTAGCCCCAAGCCTCCTTTGCTTTTTGGCCTGCAGACTTTCTCCTAGGCCACCATGGCCCATTTTTTCTTTGTTTCCGCACCTCGCCATAGGAAGTCCCTCTGGATGGCTCTGATTTTCTGTAGGATCCTCTGTGGAGTGGGGAAGACTGACATCATAAAGGTTGGGATAGCTTGTAAAGCAATCTTGGTTAGGATCAGTCTGTCGGCTAGGTTAAGGGACCTATACGTCCAATTTTTTACCTGCTCTTGTAACCTGTTTATTACTCCTTCCCAAGTTGACAACTTATATACTTTGTCTGTCAAAGGAACCCCCAAATACTTGGTTGGAAGTGTTTTTCGTTAAAATCCTAGAATGTTGGTCAAATTCCTTTGGATAGCTGGATTGGCATTAAAGAAAAAGATCATTGACTTGGAGTGGTTGATCTCAACGCTAGAGGCTTCCCCAAAATCTTCTAGGATTCATTTGTAGGCTTTGGCTTCCTTGACCGTGGGTATGCCGTGGAGTAGTGTATCATCCACAAACTGTTGGTGAGTTGAAGTAGGGAAGCTTTCGAAAGGTTTGAGCCCTGTTATTTCCCCAGTTGTTGTTGCGCTCTTTATGCTTCGGCTGAGGCCTTCCATCACCAAAATGAACAGGAAGGGGGACATCAGGTCTCCTTGTCTGATCCCTCTCGTGGGATAGAAAGGTTAGGCCGGGGCTCCATTGATTAGTAGCAAGTAGCTTGTTATGGACACTAAACTGATAATCCAAGTGATCCAGTGCTGGGTAAAACCAAAGGCTTCCAAGGTCTTGATCATATAATGCCAACTAATTTTGTCATAAGCTTTTGCTAGGTCCAGTTGTATTATCATTCCCCCCCTCTTCTGAAGTTTTAAGGTGTGAATGATCTCATGGGCCTGGATGATGTTGTCCATTATTTTTCTACCTTCCATGAAGCCTGCCTGCTCTTGCGAGATCAGTGAAGGTATGAGGGGTTTCAATCTATTTTCTATGACTTTGGAGATGATCTTGTAGATCACATTACAAAGTGCTATGGGTCTGCACTGGTTTGGGGTTTTGGCTTCATTTTCTTTGGGGATTAGGGTGATCATGGTTGCGTTGAGTGCTTTAAGGATGAAGGCAGACCTTCTAGAGTCCTCTACTACCTTATAGATGTCATGTTTGACGATTTCCCAGCAGGCTTTGAAGAATTCCATAGTGAATCCATCTGGACCTGGTTCTTTCCCACTGGGCATTTCCTAGAGAGCTTGGTCAACCTCTTTCATGGCGATAGGTTTGTTCAGGAAGATGTTTTGTTCCTCTGTAACCAAGTGTGGAATATGTTGGGTTATCCTATGAATGGCCTCCGATTTGTCTTGATGCGGTTCTTGGGCTATCCCGTGGAAGTGTCTAACCATAGCGCTTTCGATCTCCTGATGTGACTCGCGCTCGATTCCATCCTGGTCCTTGATCTTCAGGATTTGCTATGGGCTCTTCTGGCCATGGTTGTTCTATGGAAGAACTTGGTGTTTTGATCTCCTTCCTTTAGCCATCATATGCAGGACTTCTGACACCAGAGTGTTTCCTCATGTTGGCATCACGCCTCCCAGTCTTGGGTCATTTAGAGCTCTTCCTTTTTCTGGTCCTCCGTATAGCCTTCCCGCATGCAAGTTTCTTGGAGTTTTTTCATTTTTTCTTCGATGTCGTTTTTCTCTGTGTTTATATTCCCGAAGATATCCCTGTTCCATTCCTTGAGTTTATTTTTGATGTATTTAAGTTTCTTGTGTAGTTTGAACATCCTAGTCCCTTGCTCCGGTTTCTCCTCTCGCCACCACTGTTTGATTTTTTCCTTGAAAGTCGGGTGATCAATCCAGAATTTCTCGAATCTGAAGGGTCTTTTCTTAGGTGCTGTATGGAAGCCTGCTTCCAGTTGCACTGGCCAGTGATTAGATCCACCCCAGGGTAGGATGTTGCGATCTAAGGTTAGCCCCTGCATAATGATTGACTCTGATATAAGGAATCGGTCAAGTCTTATAGATACCTGGAACTGGTTCATCCATTTATTGTTCCAAGTAAACTGGCCATTCTTAGTTTGGAGATCTACCATCTTCGCTTTGTCTATAAAATTTGAAAACTCCTCCGCATCCCGATCCAATATTCTCATAACACCCTTCTTTTCCACAAGGGAGGTGATAATGTTGAAGTCCCCTGCCAGGATCTAGTGTAGGTTGGTGGATTGGCCTTTTATATCTTCTAGGTCTCAGATCATTCCTTTCTTTTCCTTTGACCCATGGGGCCCATACACATTTGTGCAGAGAATCTCCTTAGTGTTTCCTATGATTTGCATGAGTACCGTTAGGGTGTACCTAGTTGCTTCGGCTGCTATTAAATTTAGGATTTGTCGGTTCCACAACATGAGTATGCTGCCTGACCTTTGGTGGTCTTCGATGGATACCATCTTGTACTTGCTCCAGTGTTGTTTACTGATTGCCTCCATTCTGTCTGTAGTACATTTCATCTCTTGAATAAAACAAAGATCTGGTTGCTCCTGCTTTAGTTTATTCCTAAGGATTTTTTGTTTTCTTGGGCTATTTAGGCCTCTTATATTCCAGGTTATAACCTTTATTTAAACATGTGGGGGAGAGTGGGGAAAGAGTTTCTTGATCTTACCTGAGTTTATCAGTAGCGCTCCCAGCTCCTGTAGTGCTCCACTGTTTGATTTCCTACCTTTTTTCCTCCTCGTCTGTTTGGGTGATAGCTGCGATTGTCCCTCACCGGATTTCACTCCTAGGTGTCCTATCTTTCTGTGTGTGCATTTTGTCCTCTGGATTTGGCTTCCTCTCGTAGGAGGAACAGGTATTGGATGCGGTCGAGTTGCTCTGTTGGTACGTTGTCAACTCCCTGCCTTTTCCATTGTTCTAATATGTGCGGAAGGTCTATCCTTTCCCTTTCCACCAAGTCTCTGAGATCAGGGTCTTCTGTGCCTACTTCGCTCAGGGTCATCTCTGCATCTCCCTTTATGTCTTGCATGGAAGTGTTGTCATCTTTTGTTTCTCTATCCATCGGGGTTGCGCAACTCCCTTGAGTTGTCATATTGTTTGGCTGTTGGGTGGGCTCTTTTGTTGCTTGGTCTTTGACTTTTGGAACTTTTTCCGAGTCCTTGTCTTCTGCTATCCCTTTGTTTGTTTGTTCCCTTCCTTCCATTGTATTCCGGGTCTCCTGGGTATTTCCTATCGAGGTTTTATTTTGATTTTTATTTGTTTTGTTCTTGGGGTTTGGGGTTATAAACCCTTCCTTGTCTTGCTGTTTGTTGGGATTTGCCGCTTCCTGCTTTTTGTTTAGAGGGAACTCTTTGATCAAGTGTCCATGCTCATGGCATATTCTGCATCTAAAGGGGATCTGTTCATAATCTATGTTTTGGATCCATTCCTCATCCTTGAATTCCAGACTTATGGCTTTTGGGAGTGCTCCAGAAATGTCCATCTCTATGCAGATTCTTGCATACGATGTGTATCTTCCTTTTAGGGTGGCTTCTGAGGTCTTCACATATTTACCTAGTTTGTTTCCTATTTCTTCAAAGGTAGAGGGCAAATAGTAGTCTAGGGTAGGGAATATAATCTTATACATACTGATACCTTTTTAAAAGTTTCTTTCCCCGGGGAAAAAATTTCTTTCCAGGGTTGCATGTAGAGTCCCGCTGAGGCGTGGAAGTATGGACCTCCCTCAAAGACTCTATCCCTGTCCTCTAGGTTAATAAAGACTGCTGTGAAGAAACCCTTCGAGCCGAGGTGGAGCTCCACTTCTCCATTTGTCTTCCAGTGATATTTAATCCAATTGCGCAGAGCTCTTTCTGTGGGCCATAACCCCATGAATTTTCATATGAGCGCATGCGTCTTCATCTGGTCCTTGTAGAGTTGCATTTGTGGGTCCTCCAGTACCACCTTGGGTATAATTGTTGTTTTGGGCTTGTAGGGGTTGCACCCCTCCGTTCCGTTAGCCTTCGCGATCTCTTGCACCTTATTCTGAGCTTCCTTAGCGACTTCCTCCATGGTCTCATTTTTGTCCCGACTTCTCTCTTGATGCTTCTCTGGGTATGATCCTGAGGTTCCTGTCACTGGTGCCTTGAAAACTTCGCTGCTTGGCCCTTTTCCTCTGTCCACCACTACCTGTTTGTATGAGGGGGTCCCCTCCCC
>JASDQU010754820.1:22748-36740 GCA_032191745.1 Picea mariana
AATACCATTGTCTCATTTTAATTGGAAGTTTTATGTTACTTTTCTCGAGCATCCCATTTTGTTTGGAGATGGAATCATGATTGTCATGTATCGACTAAATTGATTATATGAAAAGTTATATCACATGAGAAAATGATGACATTGTGTATAGAGTATGTTTATACAAAATAAGAGGCCTTAAAACTTTAGTTTTCAAGTTTACATAAGTTTACATTATGTGTAATTTTTAATCAGATTGAATAACTTTTAACTCTAGGATTAAAAGTAGTGGTCATGCAAAATCGTGTGGTCAACTCTCACTTGCCTATTTTTTTTAGTGTATTACAGGTATGTCTTTTGTTTGTGGATGGAATATTATGGTATGTTGGAAAATTCTATGGATTTTTTTTATCATTATTAATAGCCCTTTCTGCTCAAAGAGGAATATAGATATTGAGATTTTTTCCACGGTGTGTGTATATACATATAGAATACGGTAGAAAGCCTGTCTGGTAAAGACCTCACATGATAATTTAGTTGTCGATATTTTGTTGAGTATGATGATTTCAATCATTGGTAAGGTGGGTTAATTATAACATGTGTAAACAAGTGTGGATGGGTTTGAATATAGGGATGTCATCATTGTATGGATTTGGATTTCATATGAAAGTATGTTAATAACATTTCTTAGTAAAATCTGAAATAACCAAACACAAAGCAGTGTATATTGTTTTGAAATTGAATTCACAACTATTTAAAAATCAAGAAAAGTTTAAAACTAATAACAAACATGTCAAGACATGTGAATGTGACATCTCATTTCTCTTATCATCGATACTTGGATACCTATAAAGCATGCATACACCAATGTGTTGGTTTTTATTATAAGTTTCAATCAAACCATAGGAAAGGGTGGGCATTGTCCTTATTTCTTTCATTGGATTCTTTGCCACTACAAGAAATGCAACCCTACAGCTAGTCAACATACCTTCCTCATAGATGTTTTAAAACCTTTCATGGGTTAAACATAAAGTGGAGTTACATACATGTTAAATGTGTATCGTTGTTCACAAGTTGCATTTCTAGGAAAAATGGTCATGGAAGAAGCATACAAAATGTTGTGAAAAATGGAGAGGGAAAGCTTTTGAAATATTTTGAAAATAGGAAACAATTGGTATTGTCCTTATTTCTTCCATAGGGTTCTTTGATGCAACAATAAATGCATCCCTACGGGCCAAATCTTTGAATACATGATATACTTTCTAAATCAAAATTCATTGTAAGCTAATGATCCATGCTACTCTACTACAATGGAAAATATAAAAGACATAGTAGGTAATCAAGAAAAATAATAAGCAAGCTTTTGACCCATATCATATTTTCTCATTATACCTATTTCTACTGCTACACACCTTAGAAAATCTCAAAAACATTGCAATGTTCAATAATCGACCATACATTCTTGTATTCTACTAGCCATACATTAATATCAAAGCAACATAAAAATAGTTTACCTAAAATTTAGTAGAAATAGTGTCTAATTTTGTCAGTTTTTTCTAGATCACTTTCATCAATAATGGATTGATTTGTGTCTCTGCTTCTTATTGTATGAATTGATAAGAAAAGAGATTCCCCTTGCATGTTTTGGTTCCTTGATTCATTGGGTTTCTATGGTTATGTAGCTCTGGTTGTTATTGGCACTAGTCAGTACTTCTATGCAAGGGTCCACCTATCCTGGATCTACCATGTATACATTTGAATTACAAGAGGAGATACACTAATGACAAAGAAGTTGAGAATAATGATTGTTGATGTAGGCTAGGCATAGCAAATGCTAATTGCTCCTAATATTTGATACTTGATGGAGTAGAAGATTATGTTCCCAGTGGGTACTCTAGAGCAGGTTATATATGGATAATAGTGGGAGCAATATTTGATACCTGAACGAGTAGAAAATTCCATTTCCAATGGGTATTTACAAAGCACGCTGCATTTGGAGAATAGAAGGAGCATCTTTGGGAAGAAAGGGAGGAATGCATGAATTGAGGACTATAAATTTTTTGACAGACCTATAAGTGTTTATGGCCATCCATCATGCCACACAGCTAAGGGTAATTAATTATAAGTATTGAATGACGATAGCATATCCAATAAAACATTTTTTTTTTAATTATTTAGTTTATGTGAAAATTTCCTATAAAATTACATAAAATTAATCCAATCACAAATAGCAATCAATCATAAAATTTAAATTTAATATTTTGAAGTTTTCAAAATTATATTTAACATATATATTTTCATAGAACTTTGATAAACTTTATTGAAATATCACGTTTAATACAAATCTAAGAAGTTTGATTGGAAATTAATTCCAATATATCATTCTCGAGATACATATACAAATAAATTGATTAGGGATAATAGATAATGACACTAAAGCATTTGTAAATAAAACATTCATATATAATAAAAAAAATCTTGGACGATAAACTCAATTCTAAATTATTATTAATGTATAAATTTGTTTAATTTTTAGAAGTTAGGACTATTGTAAAAGATTTTTTTTTCTTTAATTCAACACATAAATCAAAATTTTTAATCCAAAGTTATATTTTTATATTTTTTTTTGGAATCAATGAGAGATTTGTATATTTTATTTATCATTTCTTTGAAAACTTAGGAAACACATATATACCATCTCTTGAGTTCTCTTGAGTTGGATTAATGCTAGCCATAATGTGAGCATTACTTTGTGGTATTAAATGTTTGTCTTCTATTTATCCTAAGTTTTCTGAAACTTTTATCGAGATACCATATGGTGTGCATGTAAGGATTCTTGTAAATTTTTTGTATTGAGTCACCCTGTGGTATTCAGTCTTTAAGTACGACAACACATACCTTGTTTTCCTTGTCTCTAGATTGTGTGAAGGAAGAAGGGTCCTTCTTCTCAGTTGACAAAATAAAGAATATTGTCACATGTCATGACCCATGGATGACATCTTCCATATCACAATGTGTGCCCGCCATCCATATAAATAAGAATGGATTCCCCTGTCTCTCTCTTAGTTAGTTGTAGTTAGCTACAAACACTAGAGAATAGAATAGTAAGTTGTAGTTAGTTGCAGACATTATAGAATATAATAGTAGCACAACAATAATAACTGGTGTAAATTATGTTTAATATGTATTTTTAATGTATGTTTGTTTATATGATTATTGAGAATCCACTTCGCTTACACTTAAATGAGATGAAATAATGGTGTTTGTAGATCTCTTATGTTTTCATTCTCTGTTTTGTATTTTACTATATATGAAGTTTTCATGTTGAGATTTCACTATAATTGGTTTTCAACTTTAATTAATGTTATAATTCTTATCATGTGCAGAGACCTCTAATAACTAAAATTCAAGTCTATATGGACTGTAATCGCTGCATTTAAAATATAAGCAAATCTTTACAAACTTTCATCATTCTATACTATTCATACTATTTCATATTATTTCATACTATTACAATTAATATATGATAGCTTTGAATAAACTGAAATAGTTAATCATGTCATTCTTAGAATCATATAAACATTCCAAACAATTAAATTTATGTTTCATATTAGTCTCCCATTCATGCGTAATCTAAACTTCTATTTTATTTTGTTTCTTCTAACTCTTTCCCTAGAATACATTCTCTAATAAAAAGTACCCGACCTTCATACAAAAGAAAGACTGCAATCTTGCCCTCGAATATGGCCGTTAGTCCCATGCTCCACCATTTTTCTCTCTCTTCTAATGTCCTTTCCTCAACAATTGAGATGCTTGCTTCAGGAACTGGTTCTAGATTGAGTACAGGTTGATCTTCACAAAGCATTTAACAATTAAAATTTTATTATCTTGGAAAATATCAAATATATAGCATAGGTTTTGGAACATTTCATGCAATAAATATATTCACATCCATAATTAAGTATCAATTCCATCCTTGAGAATGAACAAGTTGAAGAAAAGTTGATTATAACTTCCTATGAACTACAATGCATCACATAATTACACTCACTAAAATGGTATTTGTCCTATGCCCATACCCAGCTTTCATAACTTTAACGACCATGCCCGTGGAGGACTCTCACGGTGATATGATCGAAAATGGAATGAATTTTAACTTAAATGTTCATAATTTCATATCTCCCAATGGACCATAGTCCTCTCACAACCCTCCTGTTAGAATCCCATCTCTATTAATTGAACATGCCTAGTGGTTGATCATTCTCCTTGTTTAGGGTAGAAATAGATAGTTGTTACAAGGATACCCCATTCCCCTTTGTTAAGTGAGTCAAAGCGGTGAATTTCGGCGAGCTATGGCCATAGCAGAATTGATGTTGTTTATGGTTCTATTCCACCATTATATTAGACACTTCATCTTGTTGTTATAAAAAAATTAATAAATAGATGTTACCAAGTGATTCAGTCAACCAAACTCTGGGCACCAATGAATAGAAGTGATTCTGCACTCAATTCATTTATATAATAGCGGTACGAAAGGGAATAAAAAAACACTTAGGTCAGGGAGGGGTAAATGTGACAGGACCGACTTTCCTTGAGCTTAAGAAAAAAAAGAGGATTTTGTGAGTAAGGTCGATCTGCCACATTAACCACACAAAAGTGCATAGATTTTACTCCTTATATCACATCGAGTCAAACCCTTGACCCTACTGGGAACGTTTAGGACAATGAACCCCAACATATTTGAAAACGTGAATGGCTTGTAATACCCCAATTTTGAGTCCCCATATTAATAATGTATTTTGTTTATGTTATGAAAGGCCAGAGCACCCAAACAATTAAAAGAGGTCAGAGTGCCTAGGAAATGTAATTTTGTGGTCATTATTAATTATAAAATACATCGTTGGCTGCTAGACAGACAAGGACAAGAGTTATAGGGGGATATGATTCCACGAGAGAGGGGGATAAAGAGGCTAAGTATTTTATTATTATTTTATTTACCCATATTGGTTTTAATTGAGAAAAATGGTTACATGAGCTTCTTGGGGGAAAGGCCATGTGGTTCTTGATTTCCAAGTAAATATATAAACCCATATTGTGGGTTTTTTTGGGGTTCTTCTCCATTCACTCTTTCATTGTTTCATTCAATGTTTCTCATTTATCATTTCTCATTCATTCTTGTTCTTGGTTGGGACATGGGGGTTAATTGTTGAAGAAGAATCCATTGTTTACTGGCTATAGTAATCACTGGTGTATTCCAGCCATGAATGTGTGTCTGCAAGCCTGAGATGCATTGGCATGTACTAAATTTTATTTACAACTACAAATCCTGAGAGTATCGACATGGATATTCTTGACCAAATGCACTGGAGCCCTGGAAAGAAGTGTACAACCCGAGGGATTGCATGGCAGTGAAGGGGGTTCATTTTCTTGGGTGGTGCATGCTAGAGAGAGGAGAGTTGGTGTAATTTAGATTGTCCTGTGTTGAGAAACCCATGAGAGCTTGAGTGCTGACTGGTTTGGGAAGCTGGGTGACACCTTGGAACCGCCCTTGTTGATTCATCGCCCTAGATCAAGGGTGACCTGTTGTTGATATTTGGAACAACAACATCTATGGTTGGGTGAAACGTCCTTGGTCTACAACCATTTGGTGATTTGTTTTATTAAACAATAAGTGCTCTTTGTCATGTGTTTCTATGCTTGCATATTTATTTCCATTGTGTATTAATTATTATCTCTGAGATTCATATCTGTAATATGCATGCTTGCTGGTTATTGTTGTGCATAGCATATTGTTCATTTATTTTATGTTGTAGCATGAATATTGATTATTTCATGTGAGGTTTTCATGCTTTTTTATCAATTAATTGTTATCATAATTCATAATCAGTTTTGAAGTGGGTTTTTGGAGTAGCGTTGCCTGACCTGTGGGTGGTTGGGTACGTTACAAAATAAATGAATATATCCTTCTAGACATTTATTCACAATCTCAATTTTACCATCAGATTGAGGGTGGTAAGATGAGTTGTGAGCTAATTGAGTACCCAAACAAGAAAATAATTCAGTCCAACATTTTCCAATGAAAATTGGATCTCTGTCACTTAAAATAATCTTGGGGACTCCTTGTATATTTTGAATTGTTTCCATGAAATTTGTGGCTACTATACTTGCTTTAAAGCATGAGAAAGAGAGAAAAAATGGGCATACTTTGTCACTTGGTTCACTACTACCACGATGACAATATTTCCTTCAAATTTGGGTAAACCTATAATAAAATCCATTGAAACTTCTTCCCGATGTTGAATTGGTATAACTAATGGTTGTAGGAGACATGGCGTCTTGATTGTATCTCCCTTATTCTATTGGAAGACCAAAGATTCATACACACAATTTTAAACATAAGTTTCAAGACCTTCATAGAAAAATCCTTCTTGATCTCATGGTATGTTTTCAAGAATATTGAATGTCCTCCTATAGGATAAGTGTGCAATTCCAGAAGGACTTTCTATTTGAGTTGAGAATTCTTACATAAATATAGGTGATCATGATACCGTAGAAAATCATTCTTCCATAAAAAAAGTCTAATGAACTAGGTTCCTCATGTAGTTATTAAATGATCTTGCATACCTCTTGATATTGCTTCCATTATATCCTTTCTTCTTCCACTCAATTAGATTGTAGAATAGAAATATCAATAATGAACCTTCTATCTCTTCTTCTTTCCTTGAAAGGGCATCTACCATAACATTATGTTTTCCTTTTCATAGACAATTTCAAAGTCATAACCTAGAATCTTTGTAACCCATTTTTTTTTCTCTTCTAAAGATAATTGTTTCCCCAAGAAGTACATCAAACTATCATGATCTGTTTTTACTTTGAAGTATCTTCCTATTAGGTAAGGGTGTCATTCTGAACTGCATGTAGTATGGCCAACATTTATTTTTCATAAATGGGTTTGACTATTTTTTTTCCTTTAATTTAGCTTCTTTCAAAGGAAAGGAGTCTTCCTTCTTGCATTAAAATTGTAGTAATTCCATGGCTTGAGGCATCACACTTCACAATAATGTTTTTTGTAAATTTAGGTGTGGCCAAGATGAGAGTTGCACACATAGCCTCCTTAAGTTTTTCAAAATATGTGGGTACTTTTTCGGTCCAATAAAATGCTTCCTTGTTTAATAATGTTGTTAGAGGTGCTACTATTTGACCATATTTATTAAAAAACTTGCGGCAATAGCCTGTCAATCCTAAGAATCCTCAAAGTTTGTTCAAGGTTTTGGGAATCGACCATTCCTTCATAGATTTAATTTTTTTAGGGTCCACTTTTACACCTTCATGAGATATAATATGACCCAAATATTTCACTTCTTGAACCCCAAATCAATAACAAAGGATGATTTGATAAACACCCAAAAACAACTACAACACATGGAAGATAAGATGAAGAAATAGATGGAACTATTACAAAATTTTATGTCATCCATGATCATATATTCCCTAAAAGATATATCAAGATGCAAGGAAATTGTGAAAATGTGTAAGACATAAATATTGAGTCGCGGAATCATGATTATTCATCACTTCAAGATCCACATCATCAAGGGTTCAACTCAACACCAAGGAACTAGTTAATTACCAAGATTGAGATGAGGAAGTTTGATGGTAAAGATCCTATCACATGGATATTCTAGATGGATCAATTCTTTGATCTACATCAAGTGCCAAACTTACAAAAGGTAACTCTTGCATCCTTGTATTTAGAAAATGATCAATTTGTCTGGTATCAATGGATTTGTGAAAAAAAATGATTCTATTATCTCTTGGTCCATTTTACTGATGAATTGATAACGCATTATCGGGATATTAAGAGAAATGCATTATTTAGTCAATTGATAAATCTTTGGCAAAGAGGTCCAATTACAGAGCACATTCAACAATTCCAAAAACGAAATCTTAGGGTAAATAACATTCCAGAGGATAATTTGTTAGATATATTTATGGGCACTTTAAAGGAGAGCATTCAACATGAAGTGTGTCTCCTTGAACCTAAATACCTAGAGCATGATTTAAGTATGGAAAGGAAATTTGAAAGTAAAAATATGGCTACTAGAAGAGTGGTCTCTAACAAATATAGAGAGCACCATGCTCCCTCTCCTAACTTCACTCAACCTACAAGGTTGACACCTTAGCAAGTGGATGAAAGAAGAGAAAAGGGACTATTTTTCAATTGTGACAACAAGCATAGTAAGGGGTATAAATGCGATGAGAAGAAATTATTCTACATAGATTGTGAAGAGGAAGAAGATCAAGAATTAGAACCATCTTAAGATCTAGAACTAGAGGAGACTACTCCAACCATATCTTGTCATGCATTGGTTGGTGTCATTATTCTACAAAACCTTGAGATAAAAGGATATATAAAAAAGAGAAAGGTAACAATGTTGATTGATTTTGGTAGTACCCATAACTTCATTAATTGAAAATTAGTGAAACTTCTCAATTGATTTGTATTTCCAACACTAGAGTTTCAAGTAATGATTGCAAATGGAGGTACCATAAATTGTTTAGGAAAGTGCCATAGTATTAAGCTCAATATGGGAGAGTATTTATTGATTAGTTCCATGATTGCAATCCAAATGGGTGGTTTTGATGTTGAACTAGGGGTCCAATAATTACAATCATTGGGAACAATCACTCTTAATTTTCAAAAACTTTTCATGATATTTTACTCAGAATCCAAGGAAATTGAACTTAGAGGTATCCAAGGGAATCCCTCTAAAGTGATAAGCTCTAAGAACATGAGAAAATTACTCAAAAAGGTACACCATGGTGTAATGGCACAATTGTGCTCACTAGATGTTCAAACACCTAGATTCTTTGTTCCAGTGGATCTCCAAAAATTTATTGACAATCATTCCAAGGTATTTGAAGATATTCCTTAGGGTCTTCCGCCTTCTCTAGATCATGACCATGCTATTCATTTGCAACTAGGAATTGTACCACCTAACATTAGACCTTGTGGGTACCCATATGCACAAAAGAGTGAGATTGAGTGTATGATTTGAGGAAATCATCATTAAACATAGCCAAAGTGTAACACCCCTATTTCCCCCAGCTTGTAATTAATCATAAAATAGGATTACCATGCTAAGGCATGTGGACAGGGTAAATGTATTATTGTTTGAGTTTCCAATAATTGACTGTGGGGGTGAAGCCTTGAAAGTACTAGCCATGATATCACTAGAGGAAAGAATGTGAAAACTATAACGGAGGGTCATTATATCAAATAACCCCAAATTCCCTTGATGAGGATAATAAACCTCCTTCGGATCTCAAGGAGAGAAATCAGTTAATGAAGACAGGACCAGTGGTTGAATTATCAACCATTCCCATGAATGGAAGCATGGCCAAAACTACAGAATGTCAGCCCGAAGTACCACTGGGTATGACAGACCGAACTGACCGGAGTTCCCTTCTGATAGAAGGAACAGGATGGGTCGAGAACCATCTTGGAAGAAAGAGATACAAATCGATAAGAGAAGGCGCAGAGCTCTCCAGTGGGGAATGAACAGAAGGCCATGAGCTTGATGCTGAGTGAGCATTTGATAAACCTCACTGAGGCCATAAAAGAGAAGAAAATCTTTGAAAGTTTGCAGAGAAAGAAACTCGAGCAGAAGCTGAAACAGAGAAAGAGTCCTTGAGAACTGCAAGAGTTACCTGGTGATATCATGGCTTGGAAAGGGGGTGGCCAGAGTGCTAAGAACGAATGCCTCTGAGCCTATGGTTGGGTGGAAGGATGAACACCCACAATCAGTTAGTTGGTTACCACTCGTAATAGATAAGTAATCACATATCTTGTGTATTTAAGTGGTACTGTGAATTAAAGTTGGATATTCTATGAATGTTGCAGGAATAGATATGTTTTCTTAATGATTTATACTGCATCCCATTTTGGTGTCTACTTGATTGTATAATTAGGGAAGTAGGAAATTATATGGATGGGATATGTTTTATACTCGTAAATGCTTGCGTCCTGTGGGGGCTTAAGCTAGAGCCATGAACTGTGAGTTCGTTGACCTTGGGAATAGTTTCATGTACGCATATCAACCCTCCTAGTTGTTCTGAGTCCCTTGGAGGATGGAGTTTGTTAAATCTCAAGAGAGATAGTGAACGTATGCACAGGCTCTCTGCGAGGCAAACAAAGACCGAGAACCAATTAAATCCTAGAGTTGAGGAATGAACGTAAGGGGTGCACAGAAGGATTCTTCCAAGTGTTACGTCCAAGAGAAAGAGTGCAAAGCTCTTAATCCTTCCAGAGATAAACAATCTCAGGAAGAGTAGCGAGATTGAAGTATCAAAAGGGAAGGCTCCTTTGTTTGGATGACGAATGAACGAGAAGCTATTCAGAAAGAGCTAATGTCCGTTGTGATCGTTGGATACAGAAAGGAGTGGGGGAGTTAACCCCTTGAGTCCCCCAAACTTCGTGAGTTCGGTGAACTATGAGTTCATCGTAAAAGAAGTAAAAATCCCCGAAGTCCCGAAGTTAATCTGGACCATGGATCTTTGGATCCATCGGGATCCTTATCGACCATCCGATCTATGAGATTCAGAGTCCACACCTTGGGAGAGTCACGTGTTGGAGTGACCCAAACCCCGAAGGTGAAGTTACAAAGCACTTAGGAGACCCTCACAAAGTTACCGAACACTCTGTAGCTCAGTAAGGAGTTCTTGAGCGGACGTTTCCAGGAAGGCACAAATATCCCTTTGAGGAATATAAGGGACAAAGACCTTCGAGGTCAGAGTAGTTGAAGCTCAGAAGAGATAGTGCTAAGAGGGCACAAGAGGCGGACTTGTTCCAAGTCCTGAAGCTCATGAGAGATAATGTTTTCAGAAGCACAGACGAGACCCAACGTCACAGGGCTCATAGGAGGAAGTTCAAAGGTGAAGCCTTTGAAACGTTTGAAATCTTCCAAGTCAGGGAAGAAAGTGAAATCTCAGGAGGAGGAGCAACAATGGTCATTGGATAGAGCATTGTGAAGAACCTGGACCATCAAATCAGAGTCCAGACAATGAGGAAAAAGCATAGAGGAGATCAGATCTGGGTCGTTCGATATGAGGGCGAGGACCAACAATTGTTGGATCCCAAGGAAAGTGCACGAGGTCGAACCCTCTGAAGGTGCACAGGAGAGTGGACTTGTCAACGTCTCGAAGTCCCGAAGTAATTTGGGACCGTCCATCATCAAGGAGGATAGGTGTCGTAAGATCCACAACTTCAGATATTTGTGGACAAGGAGGAGTACAAACAGTCGAAGTAAATCCTGATCGTTGATTGCTAGGGGGATACATGTCAGGAGATCGTATATTTCGGGTAAAAGCACTCCGGAGAAATGGGTGCATAAGAGTTGAAACTCTCGAAGCCCGGAGAGCCAGAGTCCCAAAGTAAATCTCAGTCGTTTGATCGAAAGGGACACGTGGTAGATATCCGTTGTCCTTGAGTGAAGACCTGAAGTAAACGTCAACCGTCAAATCATCCAAAGTACATCTGAACCGTCAGGTCTAGAGGATAGGTGGCGTGAATCTATGGATTTCGGGTATTCAAGTAAATGTCGATCGTCAGATCATTCGAAGTGGATATCAAGCGTCGGATCACCCAAAGTGGATCTGAGCCGTCAGATCCAAGGGATACCTTGTGAAAATGTGAGAACTCTGGATAAATATCTGAAGTAATTGGTAGTCTTCCGATCTAAGGGAGACGTGGAGAAAATCTGTGGACTCCAGGTAAAGACCCAAAGTAATCCTCGATCGTCAGGACACGCATCAGTGGATTATAGCCTTTAGATAAAATCCATTGGGAAAAAGGGTGAAGTTTGAGATTTGAGATCTCAGAAGTTCGAAACCCAAAGGAGATCTCGACCATTGATCGAGAAGAGGGCCACAGAACCGTTGATCGAGTTGAAAGGTCAACCACCCAAAGTAAAGGTAGGACCATTAATCTAGTTGAAAGGTCAACCACCCAAAGTAAAGGTAGGGCTGTTGATTATGAGGACAGGTGTTCGTAGATCGTCAACTCGGAAGATTGAAGTATGAAAGAGAGCAGGGTTTTGAGAGTTGAAACTCCCAAAACCCAAAATCACGAAGGAGATCTCATCCGTTGATTTTGCAAGGGGTCAGATTTGATCCATAGGTATGAGAGGGGTAGATCTAAACTGTTAGTTTTCAAAGTACCATAAAATATCGGAGATCGATGGTCCCATATCATTGTGGGGATAGGAGTTGCACAAACGTTAAAAAGTTGAGGGCGAGACGCAATTCAAACCGTGGATTTGAAAAGAGGACACGTGGAGGCTCGAGGAGAATTATGTGTCGAAAAGTAGTTTGATTCAAACCACCTTTGGCCGCATCCGCAATCACATGGTCCCGTAAGGTCATCGCATAAGATCACATCAAGAGGGGGCTTATCCAGAAAAGGAGCTAACGCCCAGTACTCTAAGATTTCGCAGGGGAGCGAAAGGGAAGGTTGTGGGTGCCATTAAACCTGCACCAAGAGGCCGAAAGGTTCTATGATTAATTATAGAATGAGACCATCAAGGTCTCAGAGAGTTGTTTGTCTCTAGGAGGTCGAATTGGTTCCCCGACTTTCCAAATTAGAAACCATGAATGGAGATTATGTCCTTTAAGAAAAGTGAAAATTTTTATGCCCCATCGCGGGTGTGTTACAAATTGGTATCAAATCATGGTTACAACACTTGGCCTGCTTGGGCTCATGTATGATTCATGTAAGGAGGTATTATTATCTGCTTTTACTCCTTGAAGAGAAGGACTGCAGATTGAACCTGTGATTTTGGGAATTCTTGTTGAATTTCAGCAGAAAAATTTCTTTAGCCCTTTGTCAAAGTGATAAATACTCTTACCGGAGTAAGGATATTCTAATTAAAATTTATACTAATACTTGAATGTGGATATTTGAAGGTGGTAGGGTTCTGTCAAGATCAGCTGAAGCTCGAAGGACATATGGCCTAGTGTTCGTAACACTACTTCTAAGCATGGGCAGTTGGAACTTCAAGCACTGATGATGGTGGATTATATAATGGTTAATACCTTTGTGGGCTTAAAGGAATCTGATAGGATCAAGTAGGATCCTTGGCAGTTATAGTTACTGCTTTATATTAAAATCGGAGTATATAAGTCTTTACAACCAGAGAAAAGTGAGATGGGTAAAACCCTATGGACGATGAGGCAAGAAGGTTTTCTTTCTAGACGTTGTTGCATAAAGAGGAAAGTGACCCTGGTTGGTTATTGCCTTGAGAAAAGGAAACATCAATACGAGATATGACTGTGATATTAGTCATGTAAGCGACTAAAATCTCAAACTAAAGGACAGTAATAATGAAAGAATATAGTTATAGATACAATATGGTTGCCTTGATGAGTGAAATATAAAGCAAGAATTGCTCTTGTCCAGAATAAGTGAATACTATGGATGCATGGCTGATCCATTCTGAAAAGTCATGAAATTTCAGTTCCAAATAACATCTTGAGGGGGAATGTATTCCCTTTCCTCAAGAAATACTAATATAATTAGATAAAAAAGGTAAATGAGCAAAGATGCTCTGTTGTCATAATAAGAGACAAATGATTATGCCTTTGAGAATCACATGAGAAGGATTGTGAACAATCCTGAGTTGATTGATCTTAAAGGTAGAGATGTAGGTGGTCTGTGAAACATACCTATGACTGCTACAGGCAGGTTTAGGATTATGAATATGGTTAAGTACATCATGGATGTAAGTTAACAAAACTAGAATATGTATGGATACATAATTTGGGTACATGACAAAGATGCATGTTTATATTCCTTATGGGATATTTGGTAAATTGCTGAAGCTAACTCAAGGTTGAGGCCATCACAAATAGTGATGAATATGCAATAAGGAAGTTGCATGCTGAAGGAGTTCCTTGTGGAGGAACTGTATGAAGAATCTGTCGGGAAAACAAGGTCACAACCTTAATGACTGTTGA
>JASDQU010754821.1:19434-48563 GCA_032191745.1 Picea mariana
ATGGACTAAAGCCGACATAAATAAAATAAAATTACTAATATAATATGCCCTAATTAAGGGGTAATGAGACACTATTTAGGGCTTAACAGGCACCATCGCTCCCATGCCCACTTCTTCGTTTGATATGAGTCATGTTCCCATGGGAGGTTGGAACCTTCCCCCTTATGGATCCAATACGAGTTATCCTCTTTCAGGAGCCAGTGCTCAGATGGGTGCTTATTCCACTTATTACACCCCACCCATGTATCTTTCATCTGCCATGTCAATCCCTTTAAACACTTTTTCTATGACAGGTCCTCAAGTACCCCCAGGTCTTTCGTATGGGGAGAATCAATTTTACGGTTTGGGCTACCCTCCTTATAGGGCCCCTTCACAAGGGGGCAATATATATCCTCACTTGAATAATTCGTATCCTACTTCGATCTCTTTGCAGACCTCAGTGATGATGCCCGTCCAGACCTCTTCGGACCACTTTGGCGTAAACCACCACGTCTCTCAGGGAGTACACCAGGATCCCTTTTGGCCTACAACGTTTCAGAACCAATCTTTTTCGGGACCTTGGAATCACATGTCGCCATCTATTTCTAGCCCTGCCACTGTTAGCGACACCAGTGCAACATCCCCAACCTCTGCTAGTCATGTTGGAGATGGGTCGATATTTTCTACAAATTATGTCGACAACTCGCTTCCAACCTCTGCTAATCATGTTGGGGGCACCATCCTCTTCACCCCGGACCATGGAAGTGTCACGTCTCCAGCTTCTATTCATCATACAGAAGACGACACTCTTTCCTCAGCTAGTCCCATCAAAGAGCCTAAACATCTCAGACGTAAGCCTAAATTCCTTTACAGGACTTGTGAAGGAAGTCATCTTACTCGTTTGTGCCCAGTGACTGCCAGAATACCAGAGACGTGGGGCTCCCCCAAGAGCCATTCGAATTATGATACACCCATGGTCCCTCCTCTCGCCTCTCCTCCTTTAGCGATCTCGGTGGCCCCGCCACCGAGATTTCCCTCCGACCTCACCCCTATCGTAGAGGGTGAAGAGTCTCTTTCCCCCGTTACTATGCATCCTCTTCAAACTATAATTGAAGAAGTGACTACACCAGTGCCATCTCTAGTCAAACCAACTCTCCCTCAAGAGAGTGATGCACCTTCTAGTCATGTTATCGACATTCCAAGTCTTACCCCTTCTGAACAAGAGAGATTCATTCTTCCTTTGAATACTCTCCCTCCAAGTCCTAACGAGGCCCCCTTCGACTGGGATGAAATGATGGGACATCCCATCCCCCCACCTATGTCTTTTCCATTAAGAGACATTATTCGAACCATAACAGAGACTATGTACTTTGTTATCACTTTCTCTTCCTCGACTTGGAGAGCTTTGGGCTTTCCCAAGATTTTCTCAACTATTCGCAAGGTACTGACTTTCAGCAGAAGTCCAGGATGGGAGCCTTGGCCTCCCCCTCTACATGTTGATTAGAACAATAACGAGTCTTAGTTAAGCTCTTTTCTGACTTGCCTAAAAACTGAAAAGATCGTCGAGTGATTTGTCCCTTTCACACTCGTTAAAATTGGATTTGAAAGATCACGAGTCTTAGTTAAGCTCTTTTCTGACTCGCCTAAAAACTGAAAAGATCGTTGAGTGATTTGCCCCTTTCACACTCATTAAAATTGGATTTGAAAGATCATGAGTCCTAGTTAATCTCTTTTCCGACTCGCTATCAAAAATAGAAAATATTGCCGAGTGAACTTGTCTTTTTCACACTCGTAAATTGGATTTGAAAAGACATCTATTTGGCACAAGTTTACACCTTTTTCACAACAAGTAGACTAAAAGATATAAAAAAGGACATTTTTTGGCGTTAAGTTGTGATTGCATCTCATGCCCTCACTTGCAGTATTGAGCCTTTAGTCGGTTCTCTCTTTGTGTTATAAACCGTTGCTTAAGCAGTTTGCATCCTCAACCAAGCAGAGCCTTGTTTTTATCCTTCACAATTTTGACACCCTATACCCTGGAGGGAACATCACCCCGAGTGTCCATCTCCCACATGCATTTCCTTGCATTAAGCATAGGTATGTTCCACTGCTAG
This sequence comes from Picea mariana, assembly GCA_032191745.1. NCBI lineage: Eukaryota > Viridiplantae > Streptophyta > Pinopsida > Pinales > Pinaceae > Picea > Picea mariana. The sequence continues at coordinate 21,528 of JASDQU010754821.1, forward strand.
AACTAGTTTTGCTTACTTGCGACACTCGTTCCCTCCACTGTATCATAGCATTCATTTGTTATGAAAAAACAAAAAAAAAGATGGGCAATAAGGGAGTACTATATTGTGATTGGCAGCAGTCGTGTCGCCTTTGAACAGAGAACAAAGTTATTGAGTCCTTGCGTAATCATAATTTTTGGTTTAGCATGGCCTCAGGAAGTTGATCTCGCTACAGATTTTTCTCTACCGACTGGTTACTCTTCCAATCCCTATAGAGAACAATATAGATGCATCCTACATCTAATTGTCACATCATTAAGTCTATGCTGTCGGAGTCCACCATATGTCTCATGCTCTTGTTCAAAGGAATTCTATCAACCTATGTCGGCCACTCCTCAAAAATCTTGACTTTGCATGTCATCCATACCCTCATTTTGTCTTAGAATCACATGATATTGTGGTCTCATCATGCACCCTGGCCCTACTTTCATCATTGGTAGGTCACCTTGAACCCAGCAATCGACATTTCATCATTGGTCATTGACTGGGTGGTTTCCCTTGTGTTCGACGACAAGACATCTATTCACACTTTGGGATTCATGCAGTGTCTTGGATGTCATTAGCCTTATTGGTGGTTTCCTCGCCTTTGTCAGCAATTTTCATCATTGGCTACTATTCAGAGGGTCTTTTTCATGTACCGCTTGCATTTGGCACACGCAAAATACGCACAGGGTCGTTGGTTCGTGAACATGTTCTTCGTTTGATCTCCACCAAATCATGAAGCTCCTACTTTGTTCCTCGTGCTGACTGATGAGAGATGCCTTAAATGCTCTCCTTTCGGCGGGTCTCCTTCCATCGAATTCAACTCTTTTATTCTGGATACGAGACCTAGAGTTTTATGAGTACCTTGAGGCTTACAGTCATTAGTGGCAGGCTCTCTCACCATTGACAGATGGGAATACATCAATGTCTCCTGATCAATGGATCTGTCAAGTGTTTGACACCAACTCCTTTATTCACATTTGTAGAGATGTACTTGGTGCCTTGATACCTACTTTCATCATCGGTAGGTTGTCTCGCGTTTGTTAACGGTATACCTCAATGACCGGTAATCAAACGATGTCTCATCGTGTTCGACCTCAACTCATTTATTCACATGATGTAGACTTGCACCATTGGCAGATAGTGTAACAAACTTGAAGACATCACTATGTGTCCGCAGCTTTCCTGAGTTGTTGCTTCCATTTCATTGAACCAGTACCTATTCGACTTCAGTGATCATGGGAGATCAGATTGTACTCCATGGTATACAGATATCTTCAGATTGGTTTTTGAGACTGGTTTCACTGGGCTTTGTTCGTGACTATGACATCTCTTGGCATGTAACCACATTTATATTTGCCTATTCATGGCCATGAACACTTGTTTGGTACATTTTCCACATGGATCTGCATTGTATTCTTGGCAGCCATGTATGCAAAGTCAGTACATAATGTAATAAGAAATTGAGTCGTCTAGTTGGTTCTCTACCACTCCACTTCTGGGTTATTTATAATTTATTTCAGCCATTGCAGATACTCCTCTGATCTCACACATTAGGGGGCATCTGTTATAGCAAGATTTGCCTCACCATTTCTATCTTGCATAGAGGGCCTTTTTCCATTTCCCTATGCAGACTTATCATCCCTTTTTGATGAATCCAAAACTAAAAATATATATTTTTCTACATATACGCTCCCTAACCGCTTTGCAAGATGCGTATGCACTTGCTGCTCCACTACAGCTCGCGTATATCAGGATTTGTGCCAGAAAATACAAAATGAAGTCGGGTTTCCATGTCACGACAAGAGATCTCTTATTCTTGGCCTTCCATATACTGGAAACGTTCCGACTCGGCCCTTCAGTTGCATTCTAAAGGCCATAAGAGCACAATTTCGATCTATGGAAAAAGGATAAAACATTCAACTTTGAGAGCAAAGTTAATCTGGGGAAATTACTTCATATTGAGTCTGCATCCCTTTGTCCCTCAAGTTTGAACACAGTGTTCAACCCCCAAGCTCTTCCCTTATTGTTGAGAGGACCTCATTGCCTCTTTCCTATGAGCTTGCCTTTGGTGGAGGATTGAAGTGGTGGAGACCCAGCTGGAAGGAACTTGGTTTCTTGGTTTCGAACCATGCCGACATGGAAGTCTGTAATGTTGTCACTTCTACTGATCAATTATTAATAGAAATACTCATTTCCCGTCCTATTGGTATCTTGCAAATATATGATTATTATCCATGGGCATGTTTGTAATGTTTATTAATGGATTATGCTATCTAATGTGCTAACCCATTTTTATTATCACTATATGCTTGTGTTGCTTGTTTGTTGAGAACTTCTTGCAGGTATAAATATTTGGTTCAAAGTGCTCAACGGCGGAACATCATCAAACATTGGATAGAGGTAGGCCTCTTTCTTATATTACACATTGGTATATAGCATATGTTGGAATTGAGTTGATTTCTACAGTCATACCTGTCTGTTGTGGTTTACCCTTGGCCATAGAGAGTTTTTCCCTTGTAACAATGATCCCAATGCCAACCCTTAGGTGTCCATTTGGAAAAGCATGGGGGCCAATAAGCTCAAATACCATGTGTGTGGAGTTGTCTATGTTACTTATTGAATTCCCTGTAGCCTCCAAAATTCTAGAATGGGCTTTCAAATATAAATTAATGGAACTAAAATCTATTATTTAGCAGTGGAATACTCTTAACAATTTCACAGTTGTAGCTTCCAATATGCATACAATTTTTGGAGGGATATGATAACCTAGAGCATTGGCTTTCAGGTTGATGATCATTGTCTTTTGATTTCTAGCTAGTAAATTAGATTAATGATCATATGTACAACATATGTATTGGGCATAGCTTCATTGAATTTTATGCACATGCCTAGCATCTTGGGAATAGGAAGATGAAAACTATGGTCTAGTAGCCCTCAATTTTGTAATCAATATTTGTGTTCATTATTCTAAGAATCGTGACTTATTTATCAATAAAATATTTCTATCTCTTCTTGAAAAAATGCCATAAGATCCACACACCATTGAAAACCTAGAATATAATTAGACCCTTTTAATATCAATGCTTGAGATCCATTATTGATCAACATGTTGCACAAGTCCCAAAATCCATCCACCTCTTGAGGCCCATGCCTTTGATCTAATTTCATGAATTTGAGTCTTTGATGTTATGAAACAAATAAGAAAATAAGAATAAGAAACACCCAATTCAGTAATGCAATACTTAAATGAGGTGAATGAATAATTGTATAGAAAGCCTATTGTATGGGAAACCTCCTATTAGAATATATCCAAATACACAAAACATGATATCTATTTAAATGAATCTCTTTTACTTGTATATTTAGGAGATAAACAAAGTTAGAAGGAATCTAAAAATAATAAACCTACCCAAAAATATAAAAAGAATCTAAAAATAATAAACCTACCAAAAATATAATCAATATCATAGTAATTAATTTAAGTTAGGAGCTTTAACATTTCTCTTCCCTTCAAACAAGGGTTGCTCCCAATCTCAACAATTCTATATGCTTATGTATAAATAACTCATCGTACCAAGACACATATTCCATAAATATTATCTCCAATATGTCCATTACATTAAGTTTTATATAATACATTTATATCACAATTTATTTAATATAATTTCTCTCATTATGCCCACCCCCCCCTATAGAGGGTGGGGGGCATAATGAGAGAAATTATATTATAATTTCTCTCATTATGCCCCCCCCGCCCCACCCTCTATAGAGGGTGGGGGGGGCATAATGAGAGAAATTATATTATAATTTCTCTCATTATGCCCCCCCATACACACATCACATTAATTATCATGTCCATCACATTAAGTTTTATATAATACATTTATATCACAATTTATTTAATACATTTCTATACACGTCACATCAAATGTCGTGTTCGATATTATAGTGGGTATAGAAAATACATTATCAACTTACCAAACAATAAAATGGTTTCACATTACTTCCACTTCCCATCAAATTCAATCTCTATTATAGTGGGTATGATATAGAAAATACATTACCAACTTACCAAACAATAAAATGGTTACACATTACTTCCACTTCCCACCAAATTCACTCTCTATTCAATTCAATTTTAATAATAAAATCTAACTATTTATCAAATTTACATTCTATTTGCCAAGTTTGTATTCTCGCTTCTAACTCAACTTTGATTGATTCTGAATATTACAAGAAAAATCAACAATAATTATAAGAAAAAGAAAAACCAAGAGTAATTATAAAATTGTTTAGACACTGATAAATTTTATTTAATCAAATAAAACAGTTGAATAATAAAATTTATATTAAAGTATTGTTTTTAAGAGATGAAAATAAAATAATGATAATAATTAAAATTAGTGTTGTAATAATAAAATTCAAATTATAGACAACCTTGTTATACCATTCATTAAATTCATATTGTTATACTATTTACTAGATTCTCCACCTTGTTTTTAACAAAAGGATAAACAAAGTGTAACATTTATTAGATTATCCACCCTATTTTTAATAAAAAAAATACATATATAGAAATAAATTAACCTTTAAAGTAATCACATTAACCCACTTCCATATAAGTTCACATCACCTCCAAAGTCAAATTACTTTTAATATCACCTTATGTTTTTACTAATAAGTAAATTTCTTTATATGTCAATCTTCCCTAATTTGCACCATTTTTTGCAACATTTTATATAAAAAAATGTTTTAATTCTCATCATTTTCACAATTAAATATAGATGTTACTAAGTTTAATTTTTATGAATGGAAGGGTCAAAAGAAATCCTAACCTCCAAAGAACTAAAAGAAACATCTCCTTAAATATAACATAGTTTTAAAGGTGAGATTAAATTTAACTAGATTTATATAATTTATATATGTTATTTTAACATTTAAAATTTACATTTTTTTTAATATAATATAGTCTTTTAAAACTTAGCTTGGTGGGTTAGCTCAAGCGGTTGGGTGATGTGGTTATTTCAATTTTCCCGACTAGTTATTGTTGAGTTTGTGGAGACTCACTCGATGTCCCAATCAGATTAGGCATGTAATCAGGCCAACGGTTTACCCCATTTACCATCCACGAAATGTGGGGAAGTACTCAGGGAAGTTTGTATTCTACAGTACTATGTTATTTTATTCATTAATAAAAGTTGGGTTTCACTGTACTTATGTGTTCTCTACTATAGTTTGTTTGGAGGAATTAGCTTGCATGGTCATTTTAATGGCAGGTCCCTGTTTGGAAAATTTGGGTTTGAAACCTTCCGAAGCCATTTTGAGGCATCAAACGACATTTTTTGGGGTCAAAACTTTTCTAGCATAGCTAAGACCCTGTGACACTATTTTACACATCGATACCTTTTCAAGGGTGCAAAAATCACGTCAGTCGGAGCTCATACGCAAAAGTTATGCCTCCCACAAGTTGACCTATTGTGTTGACCACCATGGTAAAAAAGGATGCCACATCAAACACTGTTACTCAGGCATATGGGGCTAGCCACCTGAGGAATTTCAAGAATATTCTAGAATGTCCAAACCCTTATCACAATTAAGGGTTCAGGAAGTCAAAACCCTAACCCTAGACGCCTATCGGGCTATGTTAAATACCGGGTTGCTGGGAGGATAAATGGTTCTATTCTATGTTATTGTATTTTGTTCCATAGCAGAGAAAAACAATTGGGAGTGGGAAAATTAGAGAGCCTAATAGAGGGCGTTAATTTTCTATAGCATCCTAATAGGCCACAAATCTCAGGTGACTCCATAGAGAGTGCCCTCTCCTTTGTACTTGCATTATTTCCATACCAGAGAAAAGAGAGCTGAGCAACCTCACCTTCTAGCTAGGTTTTCTCCTGTAAGGGTTTCCCAGAGAAAATCTTTGTGCTATTTTGTGGATGGTGTGTAATTGTACTTTATTATTCTCTATTTTCTGCATTTTATGTATTACATGCATAAACAGAAAATCAATAACTAAAGTTTATGGAATACAAAGGAATTTAACCTTCATATTGTAGATTTCAATTTTATTTATCAGATATGTTGTGACAAATTGTTCTAGTGGAATATCCATGGTAGTTTACAAATTAGTATCTCATTTCATTCTCAATATAATCTGGATCGGTGGTATCAAAGTAGTCTTCTCCTTGTCATTTCTCCTTGCATATCCCCGACGAGGTCCGGGTATAGAGAGTTGGGTCTCGAGCTAGTTTCACTTGGGACGACCACTCTCGTCGACCCAAGAAACCTCCCACGGTGGAAGAATGGAGAGATGATGGAGCATGAATTATTTTTAAGATGTTGCTCAAGGAATCCCTCGTGTGACAAGGAAATGAGATGATGGAAAACTTCACTCAAATCCCTTGATGACTACCAACGACGGTCGAGGCATCTTTGACAAGTATCCATTTCAGAGATGCGATGCCCTTCAATGTACAAGTTAATTATGATATCCCCTTATTTGAAGGCCATATAGATGCAGATGCTCTAGAGAAATGGTTGAATCTACTAGAATGTTATTACTCTATCCAAAAACTTTCCAACGGTAAAAATATTACCTTTGTGCTCCTTAAATCCCTTCCCCATGTCAAATCTTGCTGGCAAGGTTACTAAGAGAGGCACATCGCGGATGAATCTATGTCATCTGCGAGAGAACCCACTTGGATGGCCTTTGTGGATTCCCTCAAGGAGGAGTTCTAACATGTTGGAAGCTATGATGACCAATATATGAGATGGACAACTTTGTGTCAAGAGAGAGACCAAATAGTGCCAGTGATCCAAGAATTTATGTGAGATATTTCTCTACAAAAATTCCATGATGAGGATCTTTTACTAACGATTAATTTCATGTCAACACAAAAAAAAAAAAAAAATCTAAAAAAATCATATGAACGTGAGCAAATTGTCATCATTATGTGCATATGTTCAATTAAATATCTACTTAATCAATCAAGAATGCAATCAAAACTCACACATATAATTTGACACCCATATGTTAACAGAGTTCACGAGACTCTTCTGGCTACATCTTCAAATCTGTTTGGAATACAAATTGCTTTATTATCCTTCTTATGCAAGGTCTAGGACCTTCTCATAAATGTATTACATGTTCCATACAAAGTTATCTTCTCCTTAAGAAAGGATTCAAGAAGGAACTCACATAAGTGACCTTAATCCATACACCAGAAGGACTACATACCCCACCATGAAAATCTCTCTCTCCAAGGGGCCTAAAGGGGGCCTCCTCCACAATGCTTACATAAGGAATGTATATAGTTTCCCTCTCTCCATAATTCAAGGAGACAAGATCCACAAATTTAAGATCTAAATACAAACTCAAGGACAAAATGAGAAATCATATCAACCAACCTATGAGACCCTTAACTTCCCCTTGAGACTAGGAAACCACTTGTGATAAAATGAGGAAGAATCCCAAACCAACCTATGAGACTCTCTTCCTCTTCTTGAGAATAGAAAAAACTAGTTGTGAGGTGGATTCTCACACAAAACTAATTTCCCCTTAAAACTAGGAAACTAATTTGTGAGGTGGATTCTCCACAACTAAATTTCCCTTTTTACAAATTAAATGAAAAATACAAGAGTAATTCCACTCACTCCAAGTATTAATCATTTTTCTAATTTGAATGAATAATGCATGAGCTTCTCACACTCATTTAAAGTATTAATCATTGATTTTAAACTTTGTCACCTATTATCAATCAACATTTTAATAATCTTCTCCATGGTGTGCAAAGTGTTGGTTGTGCAGCCTGATTATCTTCCTATTTCATAGGTCTTTGTTTTTAGCCGTGCTTATACCTCATGGAGACTGTACACCCCTCCATGTGGGGGGGTTGCAGGGGGGCTTTCCCCCCCTGCAGGGCCCGGGGGCAAGTGAACCCCCAAAGGAAAAAATTCCTTGTAAATGTATATTGTAATTTCATAGTAAATCTGGATCATTCATTATAGGGTCACAGATATGACGGTAGAAGTTATGTTATGGATTTTTCCCCTAGAAGGAAACCCTCTTTTATGAGGGAATGTATTACATCCATGCATCATTGCGAATATTGTATTCTAAGAGAGGATATTGTGAGACAAAGAAGAGAAAGTTACAGTGGGTGTGTTGTAGGTTGTATCTATTCATTTGATGGATAATAAAAAGGAAGGACCTAGCAATTTCTCTGGTGGACGTAGCCCACAACGGGTGAACCGTGTATATTTGTGTCTCTATTTTATTGTGTATCTTCTGTGTTTTATTTCTTCATTTGTTTTATTTTATTGCTCCGCAATATTGTTTTTCTAGCACAAAGTATTGAATCCTTGTGTGGAGATCCTCCTGGATCATACCTCCCCGTACAAATCATTTTTGGTCCTCCAAACGTATAGAGAGAAGTTGTAACTTGAGTATCTACTGCTACCTTTAACAACTTCTAGGAAGAATCTTACACTCTACAATGCACTTCCCCACTGCTCGATCTTCACAACAAATGTCTCTGATAGGACACACCCTTCTTCTCCTTCACCTTTGTACTTCAGAATGAAGATGTCGATGTCAACACTTACATCAATGAAAATATGTAGCCGATTCCTTGATCTGCATAACAAATGTCTCTGACAACCCACACCTTCTTTTCCTTCACCTTTGTACTTCAGAATGAGGATGTTGATGCCAACACTTGCATCAATGCAAAGTTGTAGTTGTTTCATTGATCTACATAAAAAAATTCTTTGAAAGGCTGCACCCTTCTTCTCCTTCACCTTTGTACTTTGGAATGAGGTTGTTGATGCCAACATTTGCATCAATGCAAATTTGTAGCTGATAATATATGATCACAATTTTGCGAATTTCAAAGAAATACCATGTTTTCCAAGAGTTTATAAAACACTCATGGACAAGTTTACAATGATTGCCAAGACAGACCTTAGACAAAATAATGCCTCTCACTCAATAGTGGATATAAGACCCATTACAATGTTGCCAACAAGGATTAGGCATAAAACAAATACCTCTCACTCTCATTATCATCAAAGAGTGGCTAATAAAAAACCCCTTTACAATGTTTCAACATCACTTAAGGAAACATGCTTATTAAGGTAATTTTTTCAAGCACCCAATTATGCACTAGTGGTGAAACTCTATGGTTTCCAAACTCCACTTCAAACATGTGCAACAAAAACTTCAAAATTACAATTTTCATCAAAGTGCATTAGTGGAAGACACCTTGGCCTTCACATTCCACCTTCAAAAATGCACATGGCTAAGTCGGAATACCGAATACAAGCACTTAGTGAAAGACTCTACTGTCTCCAAATCCACTATAAAAAGTGCAACATATATCAAAGTTTCCAATCTCCCTTGGTTTTTCCATCTTCCATTTTAAGATATGGAAATAATTCCCTACAAATTTCAGATCTTGTTGCCCTGTTGCAACATCAAAGACCACCAGAATCTGCAAACACATTTTATCCTTTTAAAATTCCCAAAAAGAGGTACAATCATAAATCAAACGAGACTTACGTTGGTTTATGTACAAAGGTGCTTAATCTGTGGCTCAAAATTCAACATACACAGCACCAACATGTCTATCTCGGAATTCTACAACTTTTGACTTTAAACATGGCTATGTTCTGAAAAGTGGAACTCATCCTCGTAAAGCATGCCAAGTAGATAAGGGCTTGGCCATAGCTCTCAAATTACGTTGTTCAGATCATAGAATCGACTGCACCATTTACTCTGGCTCAAAAAATCGTGCAAAAATGACTATAATTTCATATAATTTCATGCAAGGCTTCTTAGGCTCCTTCCTACCTCTACACCTCGGTCTGCATGCCACAAAGGATCGTACCTCTATTATAAATGTCATATCAGTCTCGAAAAAATGCCAAGTATGGTCTACACGTACCTCCATCGGATGGAAAATCTATTTTTTAAATAATGTTTGACAGACAGAGCTTACAAAGCGCCGCTTGTGGTGCATTGGTTAAGTTGTTGGTTTAATTTGGGGGAGGTCCTGGGGTCAAAATCACGGGTTCCCACCTCCCTTTTGGGTAAAAATTCATGAATAATCCATGATATGTGTTGAATGGTTGGTAATTGTGCCAAACTTTCCGCACATAGGTGAAACCTTCGCTATAATAACATAACCGCTAACAAAAAGTCCAGGGGGTTAGCCCCTCGGCCAAATTTTCATCGTTTGACCCACGATGATGGCATAAATAGTCATTAATCCAAATATAGGTAAGAACTATAATGCAAGAGATCCGGGGAAATCATTGATCTTGTGAGCATGAGGTCACGAGATCGATTCATGTGGCCTCCCATAATTTTTTGGTAAACAAACCCTGTAAAGGGCTAACCATACTGCCACATGGCAGCTTCTAGTTGGTCCACTTGTGAGTCTAAATCCATTCAGCTGACACGTGTCTCATACCAATTGGTTCTAGATCGAATATGCACGTGCCACATGTCAAAATTTCATTGGTCCATGTCAACTGCCATGTTATTGGCTGATGTCACCATATGCCACATCATCCATCGTACTGCTTAGTCATCTGCCACATCATCAGTCGTACAACCTAGGAAACCGACACATCATCGCCACGTCAACTACCGTACAAATGACACGTGGCACAATTTTACTAGTCCATTTGCACTCCTGAAAAGGCCAAATCAACCTAACACGTGGAATCATGTGGTGTTGCCATGTCAACATGTTGACATCATGCTAATGTCAACTTTGCCAGATTTTCCTTTTTGTAGAAAAATTCAGATGGCCATAACTTTTTCTTATGGAGGTTGATTGAGGTGTCATGTGCATCATTGTAAATCTCTCGATGAGCTCTTTGACTTGGTGTTGGTTTCGTCAAATTATGGGCACTTTGAATTTTGGCCATTTTCTTTTTACTGAGGAGGATCCACTTGGATCAAGCCTCCAACTGCATAGGATCTTGTATGGACTTCTTGCTTGGTGTGCGACAAAGCTCAGGGTGAAGCTTCCAACATTTCCTGACCTAGTGACCACTTATTTTGTAGTGAGTGCAATAGTTATGTGACTTCATGTCTGTCTCTCCTTTGTCGTAAGGAATCTTTCTCTTCCATCACTTTGCAATACTCTTGTTGTCCCAAGATTTTCGAGGAGACTTTGATTTCCTCTAGAATCTCTTGCTAGATATATCACTTTAATAAAGTGATGTGCCATCATTTTTCTTAGATGGTGTTGGTGATGATTTCAACTCTTTTCTTGGAGAATCCTCTGCTTCTACTGCTTTTGAGCATTCTCCTTCACCATACCCCAATCCTACATACCAAGGCCTTTCCACAACCTCCAATTGTTGAATGATGTCTTGGCCATTAACACCAAGACCTCCTCTTTTATACCCCATCTTCCTCGGCAACTTCAAGCCAATGCCCTTGGTGTGCTTTTCAAAAACTCCAAAAGAGGCATCATCATTAATAAGGGAAGGAATTGAACATCAAGAATTCTTTACCTCCATTCATGTTTGTGACACTTGGTCATCTTCCTAAAGTTTGGCCAACTGCTCCTCCTGGTTGGATGAAGCTCTAGATGAGGCTTCTAGAAAACCGCCTTGGTTATCTTGTGTCTGGAGAGCATCCTCTATTATCTGACAATATGTGCATCCATAAACATTGTCATGACAAGAGCCATAACTAGTATACCTATCATGGACACAAGTTGGTCTGATCTTGGAGGGATTTCTTGCTTCTCCTATAGCGGAGCATTCCCCAAATTGCTCATCCATAGCTTGTAGATACAGTCGTAGTTTGTTGTTTTCTTCTTCAAATTCTTATAGAAACCTCCTCAATTCATCATTCTCTGCCTGGATTGTCTAGTTGATTTCTTCAAGCTCATGAAGCCATGCTTGCTTCTTTTCCTTTCCCATGATTATATTCACAATCTACAAAATTGGCCAGAGCTGCTCTGATACCACTTGATCCGAGAATTCCTGTGAGATCTTTCTCTACAAAAATTCTACGATGAGGATCTTTTACTGACAATTAATTTCATGTGAAAACGAGCAAATAATTTCTAAACAATGAATATGAACGTGAGAAAATTGTCATCATTATGTGCATATGTGCAATTAAATCTCTACTTAATCAAGCAAGAATGCAATATTCAAAAAACAAACATATAATTTGACACCCATATGTTAACGGATTTCACCAGACTCTTCTAGCTACATCTCCGGATCCCCTTGGAATACGAATCATTTTATCATCCTTCTTATGCAAGGGATGAGACCTTCTCACAAATGTATTACATGCTCCATACAAAGCTACCTTATCCTTAACAAAGGATTCAACAAGGCACTCACATAAGTGACCTTACTCTAGACACCATAAGGACTACATTCCCCACCATGCAAATCTCTCTCTCCAAGGGGCCTAAAGAGGGGCTTCTCCACAATTCTTACATAAGGAATTTATATAGTTTCCCTCTCCATAATTCAAGGAGACAAGATCCACAAATTTAGGATCTAAATAACAACTCAAGGACAAAAATGAGAAAGCATCTCAACCAACCTCTGAGACCCTTTGTAACATACCCCGCCACCCATAGGTCGGGGTATGCTACCTTCAAGACCACCCTCAAACTTCTTTCTCTTACCGATACCTCTTTAAATTAATAAGGATGCGTAAAAGAAAAGATCTAACGACATGCACAACAATAACCATCAAGCATGCATAGTCTAAAGATTCAATTAAACAATAAATAAATACATAGTGGAATACATTCATATACAAGTAAATAATAACATAACAGAGAGCACTTATCTTTATAAAAGAAGACACCAACTGGATGCAAACCAAGGACGTTCCACCCAACCGTAGACACTATTGTTCCAAATCTCAACAACAGTGTCACCCCCGAGCCAGGGCTATGAATTCACAAGGACAGTTCCAGAGTGTTACTTGGCTTCTCAAACCAGTCAGCACTCAATCTCTCACAGGCTTTCCCAGCACTCACATCAATCCAAGTACCCAAATCTCTTCTACCCAGCTTGCACCACCCAAGAGAATGGACCCCCACCCTTCTCTTCTATACAGTCCTTCTCCTTCCAGGGCTTCAACACAATTGGTCCATAATCTCCATGCTAGAACTCTCAGGACTCACAGCAGTGAACAAAGTTGGAAATATGCCAACGCATCTCATACATGCAGGCCTCAACTCATGGATGGATTACACCAACGACCTCTATAACCAACAATACCATGGCTACTCTTTAGCAGTTTGTTTCCCTTTCCCCAATCCAAGACACAGATGAGGAAGGATGAATGAGTGATAGGTAAGAATGGAATGAATGAACAAGTGAGTAAGTGAGTGAACCAATGAACTAGTGAGCAAGTGAATGAGTGAATAACCAACCCCCCAACAGACCAGGGGCGGGTTTAAGTATTTCGTGGGGAATCAATAACCTCATGGTCTTCCCCAATAAGCTCACATAACTGATCTTCTCCCTTAGACAAAAGGGTAATTAAAAATAGGAAATAAACATTTATCCCCTCAAGCCCCCTCTCTTGTGAAATCATAGCCCCATATAACTCTATCCCTTGTTTGTTTAGCAGCCAACGATGTGTTTATTATTAATAATGATCAAAACATTACATTTCTTAGGCACAATGGCCTCTTTTAATTGTTTGGTCCATCTAGCCTCTTGAAAATTAACAAAATACATTATTTAATATGGGGCTCAAAACCTGGGGTGTTACATCCCCTCCCCCTTATTTTGGCATTCTCCTCAGTGCATATACAAAATAGATATCACAATCTCAAAATTTATTCAAAAAGTTGTGGGTACTCTACTCGCACGGCATCTTTATGCTCCCAAGTAACATCTTCAGGACCGTAGCAAGTCCATTGAACTTTTACCAGCTCTATAACTCGATTCTGGAGCATTTTGACATTTCTTTCCAATACCCGCACTGGTTGGACCTAAAAGTCTCCCTCTGTATCTACCTGAATCAGATGCCAATCAATAACATGGTTAGGATCATGTACATATTTCTTTAGCAAAGAGACATGAAATACATTATGCACATTCATGGAAGCATGTATGCAACTGACCCTATTATGTCCAATACTTCAAATGGACCACAGAATCTGGCTACCAGCTTTGTACAACTACCCAATTTCAACCTACTTTAAATTCTCTAATTGTCTTGTTCTTATCTGCATAAAAAATTTGTCTATCCTGATCTTCCTTTAAATTCCGCTTGATCGTAACTGTCTAGTCTTCCATATCCTTGAGAAACTTTGGTCCAAGTACCACTCTATCTGTTGCATTGTCCCAGCTCACTGGAGTATTACATTTCCTACCATACAAGGCTTCAAATGGGCTCATTCTCAATGAAGCTTGATACCCATTATTATATGCAAACTCAACCAAGTGTAAGTAATCTTCCCACTTAGATGGCTTATCCATAACATACATTCTCAACATATCTTCAATTACTCGGTTGACCCTCTTTGTTTCCCCATCTGAATGTGGATGGTATGTTGTGCTAAAGTTTAGATTTCTATCAAATCCTTTAAAAAATCCCCTCCAGAAATTGGAGGTAAACTTTGTATCTTTGTCTGAGACAATTGTCCTAGGTATCCCATGCAACCTAGCAATCTCCCTCATGTAAAACTCTGCAATATTAGTCGTTGTATGTGTTGTTTTTACAGGAGAAAAATGAGCAGCCTTTGTTAATTTGTCAACCACTACCATGATTGAATCATGTTGTCTTGCTGTCCTAGGTAATTTAGTTATGAAATCAATGGTTATCACGTCCCATTTCTTCTCTAGGATTGGTAATGGATGCATCAAACCCGTTGGGTGCCTATGCTTAGCCTTCACCTTCTAACATTCCATACATCGAGTGATGTAATCATCAACATCTTTTTTCATTCCCAGCCAAAAGAATTGGCTTCTTACTGTTGTAATCGTTTTCTGGTAACCGAGATGCCCAACATAAGGAACATCATGCATTTCCTTCAATACCAATTTCCTCAGTTCTCTGGAACTAGGAACATGGATTCTATTCTTATGCACAAGTAATCCATCTTCCTGAATCTCATACTCCTTTATTTTCTTTTGTACATCTCCTTGTTGTAAGATTTTCTTTACCTGTAGATAATGCTGATTTGTAACAAGATCATCTAAAATTTTGTCTTAAAGTCTGACTGATGCATACTGACAGCAGTATCATGCATGAGATGCACTCTTCTACTAAGTTCATCAACAAATTTATTCTCTTTTCCTTTGATATGCTTGATATCGAGGTCATATTCACTTAAAAATTCCAACCATCTTGTTTTCCTGGCATTCAAGGTTGGTTGTTCAAAAATATACTTCAGGCCAATGTGGTCTATCCTTAATTCAAATATCTTCCCCATGAGATAATGCCTCCACATCTTCAAGGCGTGGACAATGACAACAAGCTCCAAGTCATGTGTGGCATAGTTCCTCTCATGTTCCTTAAGCTTTCTGGACTCATAACCAATGACATGTCCATTTTGCATGAGGACTCCCCCAAGTCCTTCCTTACATGCATCTATACATACCAAAAAAAATTCATTTGGGTCAACAATCCTTAACACATGTGCACTAGTAAGTAATTCCTTCAACATATTAAAATTCTCTTCACACTTAGGTGTCCATTAAAATTTAGTTCCCTTCTTTTGCAAAGAAGTGACGGGATGAGCAATCTTAGAGAACCCTACTATGAACCTTCTGTAGTAACCATCGAATCCCATAAAAGATATGACTTCTGACACATTTCTGGGTGTTGGCCATCCTCTAATGGCTTCAATCTTCTTTGGATCTACTGCTATGCCTTTCTCCGAAATAATGTGTCCCAAGTAATGGATCTTCTTTTGATAAAAATAACACTTACTCAACTTGGCATACAACTAATTTTCTCTCAGCACTTGCAATACTAGTCTTAAGTGATGTTCATGCTCCTCTTTAGACTTGGAATAGAAAAGTATGTCATCCAATAATACTATGAAAAAATTATCCAAATAATTTTTGAATATGCCATTCATTAAGAACATAAAGACAGCTGGTGCATTGGTCAGTCCAAATGGCACCATTACAAATTCATAATGCCCATACCTGGTTCTAAAGGTTGTCTTATGAATGTCTTTTTCCTTGTTCCTTACCTGATGGTATCCTGATCTTAGGTCCATCTTTGAAAATATCTTTTCTCCTCTTAGTTGATCAAAAAGGTCATCAATTCTGGGTAGAGGATACTTGTTCTTTATAGTATACTTATTTAGATGTTGAAAGTCAATACACAACCTCAAGGTTCCATTCTTATTTTTGAAGAAAAGTACTAGTGCTCCCCAAGGTGAAACACTTGGACGTACGTACCCTTTCTTCAACAATTCCTCCAACTGCATTTGTAATTCTTTTAACTCTAGTGTGTTTATTATGTAAGGTGTTTTTGACATTGGGGCATCTCCTGGCACTAAATCAATTGAGAAATCTATCTCCCTTCTTGGTGGAAACCCTGGTATTTCTTGGAATACATCTTCAAATTTCTATAGTACTAAGAAATCTTCAAGGCTTGGCCCCTTTGTATTTTCTAGCTCTTTTACATGAGTTGCATGCAATTGACATCCTTTTCTAAAACATCTCTTCAGCTGTAAGGATGAAATCTCCCTTATTGATATGGGTCTTGGAACTCCTTTCACAGTGTTATGTTTTCCATCTCCATCAAGATAGGTAAATGTCTTGCTATGACAATTTAGGACAACATGATACTTGTCCAACCAATCCATTCCAATTAGAATATCATAAGACCCCAAGGGTATGATATTCATATCAACACTAGTATTCACACCATTAAGAGTTATGGAACAACTTCTGACCATATCATGGACTCTCTTTTTGGTTCCAGTGGCTAACTGAACCAAACTTGATTTTCCAAGCTTGCTTTTCTCCAAATGTAATCTATCCACTATTTTAGGATCAATGTAACAATGACTTGCTCCTGAATCAATTAAAATAGAAACAAACCGATTTATGATATTACCTTCCACCTTGATCATTTTGGATTGGTACTCTGCTTGTCGATCATCTAAAGATGCATAAATTATTCCCATATCTTCGACTGTTGTAGCCTCTTGGACGTTGTGCAAAGTCTTCACTCTGTCCTTTCTGTGTGGGAAATCCTTGTACATGTGATCTTCTTTACATCCCCAACATTCTATTGGTGGTCTTCCCCTTTTTCCCAGGGAGTCTTCTTTATTGGATTCACCCTTTGCATATTGATCTTGATGATTTCTATTAGGCTCATTCCTATTGAAGGGAGGTTTGAATCCTTTCCTCCTCTGATCGGAATTCTCCTTCCTCCTATCCTTCCAATATCTATGCAGGGATTCTCTTCCCTGGCCTTCCTCATACAAGTATGTAACCTTCCTTATGGCCTCAGTCAATGTCTTGGGCTCATCATACCTAATATTTTATTTATAAAAGGCTGGCAGTCCACTTAGAAATATGTGTATTTTCACCTTCTCATCATTAATGAACCCGCCATACTTTAACAACCCCAAGAACTTCTCATATTCTGCAATAGTCATGCTTCCCATCCTTAGTTCAAAGAACTCCTGCATTTTCTTGTCATAGAAATGCTCTGAGAGGTACTCCTTCTGGAAGTACTTCTTGAACTTCTTCCAAGTGATCCTACTCTCATTAATATGTTCAACTTGCTTCAGTTTATCTCACCACATTGGAGCTTTCCCATGTAAATGGTAGGTGGCATTCCTGGCTTCTAGGTTTGATGAATAGTTATGCAATTGAAAATATCTCATGAGTCCAAGAAACCATGCCTCAACATCATTTTATCTTTCTCTTTCACCATCAAAGGATGGTGGTTTTCGCTTCCTCAACTCTCCTTGAAAACTATCCAATTCATGCCTTCTTCTTTGGTGCCTAACAAGAGACACCTCTGGACTACTTATGGAATCTTCAGATGCATAAAAATTCCTTGTTGAGTAGGGAGGTGAGTGACGTCTATGAGTTCTACTAGAACTTCTTGAATAACCATCTCTTCCATGATCATCTCTTCTTTCACAAAACCTGCCTTCTTCCCCTTTCTCGGAGCCATTCCTTGTTTTCCTCTGCAATTGGTTTAAGCTCTACAGCGCTTGAGCATTTATATGACTTTTCTCTCTCATCAGCCTCTCATTGTCTGCTTTGTAGCTCTACACTTCTATTTTCAGGCTTCTTACAGTTTCTATTAATGTTTCTTGCTCTCCTCTGCCCTTGCGTCCATTGGACTCTTTCTCTGCATTACCAACTCTAGTATTCTGGCCTTCGACCTCTCTATCACGGTTGGAGGATACCTCACCTTCTTCCATCTCTTGAATCTTCATTCCGAGCCGATATGTTTAAATATATTAATTCTACAAAATGTGCAAGTGACATTTTGTTAGAATTATGCATATAAATAAATTTGCCAAACAATGCTACTTGTCCTTTTCTTCTTAGTTTAGGAAGAATCTATCCCCATTCTTCGCAAAATAACAGTTTCCTATTATCCTTGGATAACATAGAATTTCATTATGAGCAGGTGCTTCCCTCAAACCATATTTCAAGTGACCATGGTTTGAATTCATGGCTTAGTCCCTTCCTTAGTGTCTCGTTCTCTGTTCTTTCATATAGGGCTTGTGGAGCCATAAACCCACAGCTAAGTTACCTCCCAAGCCCCCCCCCTTTTTCTAACCTGTGGATGGGACCTATGCCAAGACCAATTCCTCCATACTTCGACCTTCGTCTGTTCTCTGTTGTCAACTCTTGTTTCCTCCCGGAGTTACCCTTCATCAAAATCTCCATTACCTCCACCACAAGGATCAGACGGTTGAGATTTAATCTCTCGTCAAATGGAAGACCACGCCCCCATCTGGAGACTTCACGAGATTGATGATCCGTGACTTAATCAAGTGTTGGGATGGATGGTCCTCTATTAATTCGGTGCTCTGGGGATCCAGGACATTCAATTCCCACACTTCTCAACTCCCTTGGAGTGACAATTCACCGAAGTGCTTACCCTGTCCTTCCATTGCTTGATCCAACGGTTGAGAAATTTCCCAAAGGGATCCTAAATCGATGGTCTACATGCCTTCGCGACTTTGGGCTTCGATACTTTTCACTCGTAGAGACTTGAAAACCCCCAGAGTACCAAGTCTCCGGACTACGAGATCTACTGCCACATGTCTTCTAGGATCAACGATCGATATGTACTCTGACCTTTGAGCCTTCAGGAGTTCTCAACCCAACGCAAACTGTCACATATATTTCCTCTGGAGTGCCCAGTCTCCGGACTGCACGATCTGTCGCCACGTGGAAAAATACTAGAAGCGGACACGTGGACCAATCAGGTGGGTGACATGCGTCATGTTCTAACTAACATTTCAATATTCCATAGGTTCAAAACTCACTGACACATGGCATACATCCCATGTGTCCATGTCATCCTAAGTGATGTTAGTGAGCCACGTCACTTCGAAATTTCAGGCTTTGGAAGATTTCGCCTTAGCAAACTTTGTTCGTCCCGAACACCAGACTCCCGAACCGTTGTGAGATATATGACTCACATTCACCCATGCGCAGACTTGTCAGTCCTCAAAACTCCTGAAACCCACCACTCTATCCAACGGTCGAAGGACTTGGGGACTTCTAGATATTTCACATCAGCACATTCCATTTCTCCCAAATGTCGAACTTCTGAACTAGCCGATTTGTCGACACATATCCCTTGCTTGGATTGACGGACAAGAATTGCACAAAGTTCACTCTGTTTTCTCTACATGTGACTGAGAGCTGTGACCTCGGCTTAACCTTCGGGCGCTTACCTCACTTTGCAAGATCAACAGTCATGCTTTAATGGACCGTGAAGATCAACGGCCAGGAGTGATTTCAAAAACTCAACTTTCTCATGCTTTAATTTTATTCCCGATTTCTAAAATGCGAAGATGCTCATCCATAGTTGGATTGATATCCACCGTTGATATGTTGATCGAGCAAGATCAATGATCCTAAGGGAATTTTGAGTCTCAACTTTCTCACGCTCTAATTTCCTTCCCGATCTCCGCAATGGCTCCCCACCATCGATCTCCCTTCAATGAGATCTGATGGTTTTAACTTAAACCTAATCAACCTTTTGCTTTGCCTTCATTGAACAACCCTTGTTCACTTGCCCTCCGATCCAAGGATCTTGGATCTCTCTTAATCCCACAGTGGCGATCGCTCCTGAATTTGAAAGGGACAGTCACGATCCTTCAATCCCTTACAAAGGATCTATGACGTTCTAGCTCCTACGTAAATTATGCAATGCCATTCCTCCTGAGATTTTCAACTTGAAGGTCAAAATTCGATCTCAACCATGAGACTCTGACCAACAGACCCGGACCATTTCGGCCCAGTGTTTCAACCAGAAGCGCTGATACCAATATGTAACATAGCTCGCCACCCACGGGCTGAGGTACGCTACCTTCAATCCCACCCTTGAACTTCTTTCTGTTACCGATACCTCTTTAAATTAATAAGGATGCATAAAAGAAAAGATATAACGACATGCACAACAATAACCAGCAAGCATGCATAGTCTAAAGATTCAATTAAACAATAAATAAATACATAGCGGAATACATTCATATACATGCAAATAATACCACAATAGAGAGCACTTGTCTTTATAAAAGAAGACACCAACTGGCTACAGACCAAGGACGTTCCACCCAACAGTAGACACTATTGTTCCAAATCTCAACAACAATGTCACCCCCGAGCCAGGGCTATGAATTTACAAGGACGGTTCCAAAGTGTTACTTGGCTTCCCAAACCAGTTAACACTCAAGCTCTCACAGGATTTTTGAGCACTCACAACAATCCAAGTACCCAACTCTCTTCTACCCAGCTTGCACCACCCAAGAGAATGGACCCCCACCATTCTCTACCATGTAGTTCCTTAGGCAGTCCTTCTCCTTCCAAGGCTTCAATGCAACTGGTCCAGAATCTCCATGCTGGAACTCTCAGGACTCGCAATTGTTAACAAAGTTGGACACAGGCCAAAGCATCTCAAACATGCAGGCCTCAAGTCATGTTTGGATTACACCAACAACCTCTACATCCAACAATACCATGGCTAATCTTCAACAGTTTTTTTCCCTTTCCCCAAGCAAAGACATGTATGAGGAAGGATGAATGAGTGATAGGTAAGAATGGAATGAATGAATGAGTGAGTAAGTGCATGAACGAATGAACCAGTGAGCAAGTGAATGAGTGAATAACCAACCCCCCAATAGACCAAGGGTGGGTTTAAGTATTTCGTGGGGAATCAAGAACCTCCTAGCCTTCCCCAAGAAGCTCACGTAACTGATCTTCTCCCTTAGACAAAAGGGTAATTAAAAATAGGAAATAAACATTTATCCCCTCAAGCCCCCTCTCTTGTGAAATCATAGCCCCCTATAACTATATTCCTTGTTTGTCAAGCAGCCAACGATGTGTTTATTATTAATAATGATCAAAACATTACATTTCTTAGGCACACTGGCCTCTTTTAATTTTTTGGGCCCTCTAGCCTCTTGACAATTAACAAAATACATTATTTAATATGGGGCTCAAAACCTGGGGTGTTACACCCTTAATTTCCCCTTGAGACTAGGAAAACACTTGTGATAAAATGAGAAAGAATCCCAAACCAACCTATGAGACTCTTGTCCTCTTCTTGAGAATAGAAAAACTAGTTTTGAGGTGGATTTTCACAAAAAACTAATTTCCCCTTAAAACTAGGAAACTAATTTGTGAGGTGGATTCTCACACAACTATTTTCCCCTTTTTACAAATTAAATGAAAGATACACGAGTAATTCCACTCACTCCAAGTATTAATCATTTTTCCAATTTGATTGAATAATGCTTGAGCTTATATCACTCATTTAAAGTATTAATCATTTTATTTAAGCATTAATCATTCCTTTTAATCTTTGTCACCTATCATCAATAAACATTTTAATGATCTTCTTCGTGGTGTTCAAATTATTGAATCCTTGTGTGGAGATCCTCCTAGATCAGCCAAAGTATACCAACATCTTCCATACCCTGCACTCAAAGTTGGGTATTCAATATTTTGAGAGACACCTGGTTCTGAAGTATTGCAGTGGCCTACTTAGGTACATCCAAACAGATATGGATTTCTTGGAAATCTCCTCACTAGGATTTGCTTATCGATATGTTGTCAAAATCGAGAATAAATTTAAGCAGTGAAATAAAAGGGAGTTTAGGTCTGCAAAACTGTAACAATAGAAGCATGGAAAAGGTGGTCCTAAGTCACAGAGAAAGGGTTAGAGAAAGGAAGGCCAACCTCAAGAGATCCAATCCAATATGTAGGAAAACAAGGGTGATGGGCAGTCAAAGAAGGACACCAAAAAGTGGTGTGAGTTCCACAAGAGCCTCCAACACAACACCGATGAATGTTGCATGAAACAATCATTGTTTGTCGAGATCAAAGAAAAATAATCAGGCCATAGCCCTAACTATGATTCATAGCACAATAAATGGAAACAAATCATCGATGCAGAACCCACTGCTACCATTGCAACCAAAAAAATCCAACCATAAGAACTAGGGGAGCCAGAGGAGGGGGAGCATCTCTTCCACTCACAGATGTGGGTGAAGGGGATCCCATTGCATTTCGTTGACAATGGAATCTAGAATAACCTAATCTGAGCTGAGGTCTTTAAGAGAATGAAGTTGCCAACAATGGCACACCCCCAACCATACACCATCGAATGGTTAAGTCGGGGATGAGACCTTTGTGTCAACCAACAATGTGCATGTCCTATTGCATCAAGCCCTTCAAATATGATGTACTATGTGATGTTGCCCCACTTGAAGTCTGTGATGTTATTTTGGGACAACCATATATGTGGAAACATCACGTTGTTTATGATTCTAGACTTTGTAGTGTCATTTTTACCCTAGGGGTTCAACTCTATAGGGTACCAGAGGTAGTTTCTACTACTACCACTTCATTGAAATTGGAAAAATAATGTTGCAAGGTAACCTCTTAGACCATAAAGTTTAGCTTCTTCATGATTTGATCATAAGGTGAATATAAGGTCAATATGACCACTACAGCCTTAGCCCAAGACCTTTGTATACAATAGAAGCAAGTCGAAGATATTGTAGAGGAGCACAAATATGTTTTTTCTTCATCTACAAGGGTGCCTCGACACTACCAAGTCAAGCAAAGATATAACAAAGCCCTTCATATCTCTATTGGCCACAACCCTTTTCAGGCATTCTTGGGGTTCCAACAATTAGCCCCCATTGAGGTAGCCCTTCTTGCTGCATCTTCACCAACAGATTCCTGCCACACTTAGACCAAGGAAGATCAAAAATATGGATTTGTTGAATAAATCTAGCACCTCCAACACTGGTTCTTGATATCCTTCGAAAGGATAATACCAAATACAAGAAACAACACAAATAGCATCATGTTCCACACAAGTTTCAAGTTGGTGACAATAGATCATGCAAATCTATCGGGTTTTCAAAGCAAGACAACTTCTTCAACAAGGCAAGTGGCTCACCAGGATTCATATTTAGCAAAATTTTCCCCAGATCCTACAGGAACTTGACACAATGGGGACCATTGCTTCCTAAGGGGGGGAGGACGGATCTAGGTGGAAATTGGTGGCCATCCACCTATTCCATTGAATCAACATTTCTGAGCCCATGGTTTTGATAAACCATGGTATACACCAATGGTATTTGAAGGGTGGAAAGAAATAAAATAAAGAACAATAATAAAATGGTAAAAATATGTTTACACAATTATTAATTAAGTTTTTACCATTGGTGGTATAAGCCCATGGTTTTTTTAAGCCATGGTATTGTAAATTGAGATAAAGAAAATAAAAACATATAGTAATATTAAAATAAGTGAAACTCGATTTGACTTTTGATGGAAAGGAAATTTGTAAGTACTATATATATAACCCCCCCCCCCAACCTCACATTTGTAAAAGGACTTATTATTATTCCTTCATGATGTAGCCACCAACGTCAATCTTTGTACCTCTTGTAATATATTTTATTGAATGCTCATAGTCGGCATCTCTTTCTCTTCAAAGATAAGCTACCACCATTCTAGCTAGTTTGTATTCTATAGTACTCTGTCATTTTATTCATTAATACAATTTCCATGTTTCACTGTACTTATGTGTTCTCTGCTATAGTTTTTTTTGTGTATCATTTTGTGTTGGAAGATTGGTTGTTGTCATTGATGTCAACTCTAGTCATTGGTTTTGGACCACAAGATTGATGAAGGTATTTGGACATGAAGGACAATGTACATGCAAAAAAAAAAAAACATGGATGGATATTATACATCATGTTATTTCTGGTGGTAGGCAGCACGTCACGTGGATCCTCATGGTTGAGGAGAAATGAATTTTTGAATATGACAAAGTGAATTGCAGAGGGAAGTACATGTAGGCTTTGAAGATAATTAAAGAAAATAATTACAAAATAAGATAGTGTCAGGTCAGCCCTAATGTTAAAAGGAAGTGACATAAAGGGTATCAATAAATATCATCATACATTCATTTGATAAACAAGTCAAATTTCAAAGGAAATCAGAAGTAAAGAAGGATGGATTTCAAGGGAGGATGAAGTCTTTTGGTGATGTGTTCTAAGGTATGTTATTTTCAGGTCATCTTACCATTTTCGCTATAAAGTTTTTTCTAGAACGATCCAGATGGTGAAATTGCTATGGTATTGTGAAGACATATCAAGGTACTTGTGTTAAAAGTTTCAGCTCTTGATTCATTATAATTATGAAGATACACTCTGTGGAAGATAGAATTTTTGACCAGTTATGAAGCTAGTCAATAAGCAGGTGTTCCGGGTAAAACAGTCATAACTTCCTCATAGAGAATCCAAATTAAGTGGGACCAATTTCATTGGAAATAGTACGGACTTTAGTTTCCTGTGTGTGAGTTTCAGAATCTGATGTTAAATATTGAGCGTGGGGCATTCTATACAAGTTCGCTTTCTTGAATAAATCAGAATTGAATAAAGTCTACCATTCTTTCTATAACTTATTTTTTGGGAGGATTCAAGGAGTGAAACTTAGAGGAGTTTCAGAGAATACATTGACTGATATTATCTATAGGATAATATTATTCCAATAATTGAAGAATTATAGAAGTTTAAGAAGTCTCAAGAAGCATTATCAGGATCTATGTGATGGTTGGTTGATGGTGATGATTTAATGTAAAGTTTTATTATCTCTCATATATTATTGGGTGGAAGGAAGGGGCAAGGATGGAGAGGTCAACCCTCTCTTGATATTGGAGGATTGTATCTTCCTCTTGGAGGTTTTTCCCTCCCTTTATATTCGAAAGTTGTAGCTACCTTTGGAATTCATTACTTCCCTTGACCAATAACTATTGATTGTTTCTCATTTATTGTGCATGGTGTATTGTGGTGTATTGATGTAACTCTTATACTATTTTTCATTGCTCATTGGATATAATTGAATGGTTTAAGTATAAGTTGAAATTTTTTTTAAATTGTAATTGATAATGATTCACTCCCCTCTCAGTATCAACAATTGGTTTCAGAGCAGTTTGCCTTCAGAACAGTTTAACCACTAGAAGGAAAATCCTGAGCAGAGATGGATGACCTTGAGCACATTTCAAATGGGATTCAAAAAATTTATGGAATAAATTATGCATACTGGAGTGATAGAGTGAAAACTTACCTAACGGATTTGGGAGTAGACATTTGGTACTCATTTTTTAAGGCTATGTAATCCCAAATAATGCTCCAACCGATCCAAGTGAGAATAATCTTATGAGTTGTAATTCAAAATCCAGACATGTTATTG
Organism: Picea mariana; assembly: GCA_032191745.1. Classification (NCBI taxonomy): domain Eukaryota; kingdom Viridiplantae; phylum Streptophyta; class Pinopsida; order Pinales; family Pinaceae; genus Picea; species Picea mariana. Next base: position 47,502 of record JASDQU010754821.1, read on the forward strand.
TAGTAGCATTGGCACCAACCATTGCTAGCAAAGTGATGGGTTGCAACACTGCTAAATAGGTATGGGACAAACTCAAGAGTATCTACTAAGGTGATCCAAAAGTTAAGCAGGTCAAGCTTCAACGACATAGAGCAGAATTTGAAAATTTGAAGATGAATGAAAATGAATATATTGCAACCTATCTTCTTAGATTTGATGAAGTTGTTAATGCTATCAGAGGATTAGGTGAAGAGCTCGATAAATCATTGATTGTACAAAAAGTTTTGAGATCACTTCTCTTGAAGTATGATGCTAAGGTCTCTGCCATTGAAGAAACTAGGGACTTGACCAAAATGACAATGGATGAATTACATGGGTATCTTATAGCATATAAATGAGAACAAGTACAGAAAGTGACCAACCAAACAATGAAGAAGAATTTAAAGCCATAAAGAATACAAAAGACAAGGATAACGATCTTGATGAAGAAATAACAAATTTCGTAAGAAGGTTCTAGAAGGGAAGTGGAAGATACAAAGGTAAGTCTCCTCTCAAATGCTTTAACTATGGTAGAATAGGACATATTGTTGAAAAATGCTACTATAAAAAGAGAAGTCTCAACAATAAAAAGAGATTCTACTCCAAGGATGATGGTATCTCCTCAGATGAGAGTGATGAAGAAGATAATGATGGAGGAGAAGCCCTCTTCATAACCCAAGAAACCCAAGATGATGATCACAAGAATTCTAAAGAAGAAGAAATCATTTGTGAAGAAGATTCAAATGAAAAAACCAACCTTGATTCCTTTTGGGGATACAAAGAAAATGCAGAGAGTGAACAAGAAGATGAGAATCTTGAAAAGTTGAAGCATGTTGAAACTGAAAATAGCAAGCTTAGAAACACAAACATAGTACTAAAAGGTGAATTGAGTAGTTGTGAAGAAGAGAATTACAAGCTTGAAAAGACCATTAATAGATTGAAGGAACAATTAGAAGATTATGAGAAATTGAAAGCAAAATTGGATCACACAAAAGGGGAGCTACTATTGACAATAGAAAAGTTGAAGTTCGAAAAAAGCACTGA
>JASDQU010754822.1:12991-27345 GCA_032191745.1 Picea mariana
CTTGATGCGGGATGGGATGGTGAACCGCCCATCCATAGAGCCGTCAGGCCTGATCAGTGCGAGGGTAATCATGCCACACACATTGAATGGGCGTAAGGCAGAGGCGATTGAATGGGCAGACGCGAGGGGAACTCTGGCATTACGCAGAGTGAGTGATAGCAGAGAGGAAGGATTGCAACCTTCGCTCCTGTTCACTGGCAGACAGAGAGACGTAGTCTCAGAGCATCGTGGTCTCAGCTCGGGGGTGGCTAGTGGTAAATCCATTGGGAGTCGTTGAGCCCACGGTTGGGTGGAAACAAACACCCCTCTCAGTAGTTGCCCATACTTCTTGTGTCATTTCTGATAAGTGTTTCACATATATTGCATCTTGAAATTCATAGAATGGTATATGTATATATATGCTCATAGAACTGTGAAATTGCGAATGGTTTCAGTGTTAGAATGTCGGTGCAGTGTTTGATAAGAATGAATAGATATATTCTTATAATAGAGGAAACCATGCATGATTTATGTTGATAAATGGATTTGGTTATGCATGAGCTAAACCAAGCCAGACTTCCAGTCCATCCTCGGGAGTTTGTTTCCCTTTGTCTATTTACAGGAATGCTCTGGATTAGATCTCTTCACATAGATTCCCTTCTTAGAAAGGTTCACCAAGATTCCAGAAAAAGGACTTGAACATGCAAGTCTTAATAACCTTGTACAAAGAGGAAGACCCTCTTAAGATTTCTAAGTAGCAGCGTAGGGGTAAGTAACGAATTGACGGATGAAATCCTGTCGGAAGACCCATGGTCATTCACGACCATCAGATCGACGGAAGTAGTAGGAGCATTATATCCCTTGCTCCTCTTTCCTTTATCTTTGTGAATAGTGAGGAAATCAGGATCGTAGGTTTCCCCAGGGTCCATGAGAACATTGGACCATTGATCTTTCCACATCCCCGAAGTAGTGGAAGAAATGTGCGAGGTGGGACAATCTGAGCCGTTTGATCCCCTTCGGAAATCCTATCGGTCGTTGGATCGGGTTAAAATGTCTAGAGTTTAGTCTCTGGAGTGTGTGTAAGAAGAATGGATTTAGACCGTTAGATCTTGGTTTGATTACCCATCAGCCGTCGAATTGGACAGGTGTCAGAGATCCGGAGGGAGTTGGGATGTTGGCCATCAGGATATCGGAGATCCTGAGGTCAAGGAAATTGGGACCCTATAAGTCTCGAAACAGCGAGATCAGATCTGAATCGTTCATCAGGTTGGGCACATGGTGGAGATGTGAAGAGGGTCGGAGATCAAAGTTTCGCGAGTTCAGAGGATGAGGCATCTAGGACAACTGAAGCTGCGAACCCCGAGAGTTCATCTGGATCGTCCATCCATTTGGGACGCGTGTCATAAATTTGCAGAGAGTCAGGATATTCGACATCGGGAGATCAAAGTTCTTGAGGTCGAAGGAGTTGGGACATCACAAGTCTCGAAATCCCGACGATATCAGAGCCGTCCGTTTGTGAGGAAATGTGGTGAGATCGAGAGCCCATCGGCATATCGGAGGTTTTGAAAGGCAAGACTTCTGAAACACCAGAAGTCGTGAAAGCGCAAGATTGAATCAGGACCTTCCACGTGTGGGAACGCGTGGCAGAGATCTAGGCCATCGGGAAAAGTCTCGACGAGGAGGCCGTCCATCGGAGTTTGGTTCATCGGGATATCGGAGATCCCAGTGACTAGTTATCTGTGCACTTTGGAATCGCGAAACGTGAAACCCCGATCAGTGGGAAACAACTGTCAGCACATCAGGGCTGAGGGAAGGTCCACAGTGGAAGCCAGCTGTTAGTGTAGTAGAGAATCAAGATTCGAGGAATCGGGAATTTCGTGGACATATGCACTTTGGCATTGAAAACCCCAAAACCCCGATGAGGGACAAGGCAACGGTCTTGTGAGATAGAGGTCACGTGGATTAAAGACTTAGCCCGGGAGGCTAAGGTAGCAGAGGAGCGTATCGAGATTTGGGGATCGGTGAAACAAAGTGTTGGGACATCATGAGCGTCAAAACCCCGATGGATGGAAGAGATTCTTTCGGAGGATCTCCGATTCTATAATGACCGTTAGATGTGGAGGTGAGACATCAANAGATCTGGATGGTCGGAATCTACCCATCCAGATCTACGGCTGAGGTTCCATTCTGGAGCCCCCTTACTATTCTTCCTTTAGCGGTAGGGGGGTGGTCTGGAATTGGATGCGCAACTCTCGAACGGTCGAGATTAACTCATCGTAATCAACGACGCTCAAGTGGATTCCAGACCCCCCTTGTCATTCTATCTTTAAGAGGGGGGGTGTTACGGAATAGTGTAGCGTGTGAAGTAGGGCCCCTCCTGTCACGTCGACCATCAGGTCGCATTCCCCTCTCTGCCACCTGTGTTCCACCTAACCGTGCAACGGGGCCGTCCCCCATTGGTTGTTCTCTACCCCTGTTGAGGTTCGTTCCTATTGGTCATTCACTGACCCTATAGGGATTCATCCCCATTGGTCAATCGCTAGCCCTGACGGGGTTTGATGGTTGCAGAGTCGAACGTTTAGACGTTACTGTAGTGCCAAGGCACGAAATACAAATAGGCGTTGCGTCCAAATTAAACTGTGAATTTGACCCACGATCAAGGGGAACAGAGAAAGAGAAAGAAAGAGCCATACTTACGCTGGGCCTCCATGGTAATTAGGGGTTCGAGTCTAGCAGAAGACCAAAAAAAATTGATTTAGGTAGTGGGTGTGTTACAGTAATGCAGTGGGAAAGAAGATTTGTTGAGTGGACGTGCCTATGAATGAGCACAGGTGAACATGATCCTAGTGGTTGAACACTAGTGAGAAGTGGTTATTTTGTGTAATGCAGTGAGCCAAAGATATGGAAATCCCTATGGATGTGCCCCTAGTGGCTTAGCAGTAGTGGGTGTATGAGATCCCTTCCTATATTTTTCAAGAGTCAAACTTACCTATAACCCTATTTGTAATGTAGAGGGTACAATTTGGCCCCACCTTAATCTAAAATATAATTAATATAAAAGTTAATTAACATGGTAATTATTAATTATAATTTGAGTTATTGAGGTTGGCCTTATTGTGTCAATAGACACATCATTTGATGTGAAAAGTCTTATATAAATAAATTTGAATCCCCATTGAGGAAACACAATTATCATTTGTGTCATCTCATGATTTCAGAAGTTGTGGTATGAAATTATGAGAATTACAACACCCTCTTGTGTGCTAGGTTTGGTGATGGTGTGAGAGGTTTTTCTCTTGAGGAATATAGAAAAGGATTGGTTGGGTTTTATTCCCTTGTTGAGAAGGGATTCCCATGATACTTATTGTGTTTTTGTGCATGGTTATTCTTCTTGTGGTCTTGGTTTGCTGCAGTAGTTATGGTTCAAGTAATAGTTAAACAAAAATTTTAAAGAAGATACAAGAGCCATAGCTCATTGAAAATCCAACATTACCCTATGGATAATATGGAGTAGAATGTGATAGAGTAAAATTATATATTTCACGTAATTCAATCATAGCAACAGATTTAAATTCATGAGCATTATCTTTGATTAACTTTTTAGGATAACCAAATCTAGAAAATATATTTTCTTCCAAAAAAATTATAATTACCTTATCAGTTGCATTTCTGTCGGGATGTCCTCAATCCATTTCGTAAAGTAATCAGTGGATGTCAAGATCCATCTGTGTTGTCCACTGGAAGGTAGATGAATTTCTCCTATGAATTCCAAGCCCCGCTACTGGAAAGGTCCATTTTCTATGATTGTATTTAAGGGAACAAAGTGTAATTATTGTTTTCTAGCAAAATTTTGACACTACTCACATGCTCTAATTTTAGGAAAAACATTAGAAAAAAGAGTGGGCCAATAGTAACCAGCTCTCAAAATTTTAAAAGTTGTGGCTTTCCAATGCTGATGTCCTCCACAAGCACCTTTATGTAGGTCGGTCGTAATAAAATTTGATTCTTCCTCATCAATACATTTCAAAATAAATCCATTAAGATACTTCCAAAACAAATTCTTATTAACGATGCAATACATTGTTGAACACACCGCCCACACTAAGAGGGGGGGTGAATTAGTGTGTGGACTATTATGACTTTTTCTTCTCAAAGGTTAGTAGTTAAAACATATTTGAATAGATTAATAACAATCAAATCATAATTATAATGGACATAGAGACACCAGATGTTTGTATTAGATTTTGTATAATTGATATGAATATTGTAATATAAATATATGTGAAAGAGAATTTTCCTAGCATCAACTGATTTGTTTCAGCACCAACTCCTCAGAGAGAACCAACTCTCAGGCAAGACCCAGCTTGATGATAGAACCCAGTATATCCAACTAGAGTTTATTCAACTCTGGTAGTAGTGATCTAGTATAGAATCAACTCTATCTCATGATCATAGGTATATCATAAAACACTCATCACCACATTTCATCTTCTCTTTGAAATTTGTGCCTTATTCTCTTTATATTTCCTCTGATGTCTTCACATCTTCGCTTCTACATCTCTCTCTTATATTTTCATGGACCTCAGGTCCAGATCCGCCTCTTCACTTCACAAGCCATGCTTCATCCACAAGCATTGTTTCAAGTGAACCAATCACGGTTGTATTTATACTTGTTTATGCTCAAAACTTGTTTAAGTTGTTAAGACGACCTGTGAAACAAGTTATAACTAACTTGTTCATTTACGATAAATTTTGGGACCACCAATGATCATTGTTTTGGGTCTTCAGTGTTACACCTGACATCCCCGTTCCTTTCAAAAATCGATCACAGTCATGGATTGATCTCCTTCGTCTCTGTGCTAACGGAGATCGGCACTTTCTTCAAACCATGTTCATATGATCAATGGCGTAGAACCACAGGCTTAAACATTTAAGCAACCATACATTCTGCCCTTTAAAATATTTTGACCATATGACCAACGGTGGTGACCTCACATTAGACGAGACGAGCACTTGAGAGTTTATCGATTCAATGGTCATGGTTTAATCTCCTGAAATGGACGTTTTTCGGGACTTCGGGTCTTCTCCCTTCAGGTCTTCTCCCTTCAAGTCTTCATGAATTCCAACATTTCAAATCTCCCAAATACAATATCGCCAAACAGATCGGATGGTTCACATTACATATCGGAACCAGATCAATGGTTAGCGTTAATCCTTACACTCATCCTTCATTGCTTAATCCAACGGCCAGGACTTAATCAAGCAATGAGATGTATGGCCACCTTTTACTCCATGACTTTGTCTATTATACTTACGATATCCTTCCACTCTATTTTGATCAATGGTTTATAGTACACCCAACATCATATTGACAGTCGAGATCTCCTTCAGGTCTTCAAACTTTGGAGATTTCGAATCTTGACCCATTCTTTCCTCCATACGTCAATCTTCTGGAGCTAAAAAATGGATGACACGTGTCCCTCTCAGACTAACGGTTGAGATCTCCTCGGGTCTCTAGACTTCAGAGATTTAAAATCTCAACCCATTCTTTCCTTCGTATGTTATTCTTCTGAAGCTAACAATCCATTGACATGTGTCCCTTTCTCGATCAACAGTTGAGATCCTTTCATGTCTTCGGGGTTCAGAGATTTCAAATCTCAAAACCCCTTCTTTCCTACGGAGTGATCACCTGTTGTGTAAGTCATCAACGGTGGAGACCGCTTGCTATCGGTTAATGTTTCTGCTTACACTATCCTTCCATTGTAGTAGATCGACGATCAGGAATCCTCCTAAAATGATATTTCAGATCAGACATCTTTTGTCCACTTCAGGACTCCAGCATTATGGACTTCGGGACTTTGGGAAAGTGATGGTGGTATATCTCCCAAAGAAAAACTCTTGGAGTGACGTAAGTTGCTTACGTCACTTGCTACCGTGTCACGAGCTGAGTAGATGCCATAAGTCACTCTGATTCATGATTTGCATGTACCTTAAATGTCGATTCAGATTGACACTTGTCTTTCTTTGACTGTTCCATGTGTCCTTGTTGATGTAGACTGCTGATGTGGTTTGTCAATGTAGATCTCTCGATGTGACACATGTTCTTCTTCTGGATCTAACAGTTGTCATGAATTTCGAACTATATCTCAGATCGACGGATGAGAGTGACTTCGAACCTTAGTCCTTTGGGACTTCGGGACTTTTGACATTCGTTCGTGGTAAAACCCCTGAAGAAATTCTCTTGGAGTGATGTAACTTGCTTCCTTCACTTATTGACATGGAATGAATCATTTTCCTCTTGACAGTTGTCATCATCTGATTATTCCATGTGTCTTTGCCGATGTGGTATTCCACATGTCCTTGTTGAAGAGGTTCACTAACGTGGATCTACCACATGTCCTTGCTGACGTGGTCTGCTGATCAACAACCCTAATATAACAATCCTCGTTATGTTCTCCAAATCTGACTGTCCTTATTCACTTTGGATTTCTGGGCTCTGGGTATTTCAAATCTCAAACTGACGGAGTGTAAGTTCCTCACATCTTTAGACACAAAGTGAATGATGTTCATTCGATCAGGATCTTATATCAATGGCTCGATCTATCTGCAGTGATGATCTTCTGGCTTATCTTGTCCTTCCACTTAAAATTATCCAATGGCTAATGGAAGTTCGCATGAATGAGATCTCAGATATTACCTCACTTATCCTATCCTTCCACTCAAAAATGATCCAATGGCTTGACGAGAGCTCGGGTTTGATCCGACAATTGAGGGGTATTTGGATAGTCAAACTCTCAGCCTTTTTACCTTGCTTATCCTATCCTTCCACTCAAAATGTGATCCAACGGTCGCGAATATTTTCGAAGAAGATCCACGATTGAGGATGATTTCGGAAACACAACTTGCAAGTGATTTAACTCATCAACCAAACTTCACAATTGGAGGTTGTGCATTGTTGGTGAGTTAACCACAATCATCGATATTCAAAGCCATAAGATCGGACAGTCCTGACTAATTGTGGGATTGGAACTAGTACGATATTTAATTCTCCTTTCGATCTCCGCAATTCATCCCTGTTGTCGATTTGGTGATTACGCATCTGACGATCACGATTTAATATGGCTTAATATCATTGTTTGTTGGTTCAACCGCAGTTGTATATCTTTGGAGCTGTAAGATCTGATGATCTAGTCCAATTGCGGGATTGGAACTAGTGAGTCTTTTAATTCTCCTTTCGATATCTGCAATTTATCCCTATCGTTGATCTAGCTTGCATATCCAATGGTCACAATCCTCCAACGATCCTCAAGCCCATGGTCACTCATATGACCAATGTCTATTATATTTAGATAATCAACACAATCAACCTTGATCAAATGACTGCTGAGGCTTCTTCACTCTGATCAGACGATTGTTGAGACTTCTCATTCTGAGCTTACACTTTTTCTGTGCATTGGTCGACTTCTCAATTTTTCCATCGATCCTGACGATACTTCTTCAATGCAGTTCTTCCTTCTGATCTTTGATATTCATTCGCTAACCCTCCTGAGATTTTATCATTAGATTTTTTATCCTATCGTGATCAACAATAATCACGAATTTCTTCATATTGTTCGCTTCTTTTGATATACTGTGCAATGCGCTTTTCCTTATGATCTTTGATCTTCATATTGTTCTCTCCTCATGTTTTCTCCTCCTCTTGAGCTTACGCTTTTGATCTCTACATACTGTTTGAAATCTTATGTTGACTAATATACTATTGAAATCAATGAAAATCTCATCTCTGCATTTCATCATTAACAATATATCATCACATCGACTGTTGACATCAATGACAATATGTCCAACATACTTTACTAGTCTTTGCATCCTTTAGCTTGAGAGATATGCTTTTTGATTTATCAAAATCTGATGGACACTGAAATTTCTACAAAGACTAAACTATGTGTTTATACCATGATGAGGAATTATACTTGTCCAATACCTGTAAGTTTTTCTCTTTCTTTTATGATACTAGAACAACTGACTGATTTTGAATATAGTTCAGTCCAAGAACTTTGCAATCTAAGTCAACAAGAAACCTTTCGAGACCTTGCCCTTTAATCAACTTGGTAGGCTTGATTTCTACATCATATTCCAAGAGCTATGTTAACCATTCACCTCTCTTTCCTTTGTTGTATGGATGTACAAGTATATCTTTCACATTGCTACTAGGAACATATGCAATTATCTTAGAATGAAAAACATAAACTCTGAAAGATTTCAATTCCTTCACTAAGGCATAAGCCTTTTTTTCCATTATGTTATATTTAAGTTCTGCATCTCTAAGAACTTTTCTAAAGAAAGAAATGTGTTTTTCATATCCTTATTGATTGATTCTAGTCTTCCTTTAATTTCCCTTTTCCCTCTTTATTGACTCTATTCTTTAGAAATGTTTCTTCTCTGCCCTAATTTTTGTCATAATAAATATTATTATCTTTAATTATTACAATTATTAATATTAAACATTATAATTAATTATTAATAAACATTATATTTATTACCAAATTATTTATATTATTTTTAATAATTAACCTCGTCTATCCTAACCTCTTTTAAAATTATACCCCCGTCTTTGGAAATTCTTTTTTTCCTCCAAACAATATTATTCTTTGTAATTATTTTAATTAATTTTAATTACTAACCCCCTCAATTGTTTTTTAATTTTTAATCCCCCTTTTTACCCCTTTTTACTCATTGATTCTACTCTTTCTTTTATTTCCCATTTCTCTTTTTCTTGATTCTATTCTTTACCAATGTTTCTTCTACCCTAATTTCTCTCTTAATAATAATTATTATCTTTAATGATTATAATTATTAATATTAAACATTATAATTATTATCAATTTGTTTATATCATTCTTAATGATTAACCCCATCCCACCTAACCTCTTTTCAAATTATTCTTCCCCTCTTTAGCCATTCCTTTTTCCTCSAAACCATAGGACTTTTAATAAATAAATAATAAAAATCATTTATATTATTAACCTTTTCMTTCTTAACCTTATTCTCCTTTCTCTTTATTTTAATTTTATATTCTTAACTAATTTTTTTCTCAACGATTTCATTTTCCACCTTTCACCTCAATCCATTTTAATTTTCTACTTTATTAATATTTATTCCTTAATTTACTCATCTCTATCCAAYGGTTCTCTCTTTTACAACAGTCRTATTCACATCTTTCTCTTTATATTCTTTCCTCAAYGACCTTTTTGATTATTGAAKCTTAATGCYCCTGATGATGGGTGGAGTGTCCACTCAAAACATTRGACGTTTTGTAAATTTTGACATAGATTTTATCTAGAAAATATTCTAACACTATGACTAACTATGAAAACCTAAATACTTTAATAGATAGTTATCCTTGAGTGAACACATAACCTTATTTCACCATTTTTCTTCATGAATGGCACTAGATTTTCCACCCACTCTAAATATCTCAAAGGTACTATAATCTTAGCATCTAACAGTCTTTTCAACTCTTTTTCAATGATAGGAAACAACATAGGATTAAACTGTCTCATTTTCTACCTAAAAGGTTTAGATCTCGGTTTCAAAGGAATTTAATGTTGAATTATGTCAGTGTCAAAAATCTTAAGGTCTTCATATGACCAAGAAAAAATATTAGCAAATTCCTTCATAAGTTTAACATACATGTTCCTCTACTCTTCTGACAATGATTTGGACAGTTTAATGATATTTGGATCTATAATAGTGCCAATATTGTTTTCAAACACATCCTCTTCTGGAATCTAAATGGAAGATTTATTGGAAACAAAGTTGTTGTCAAACAATCTTTCCAATGGGACCAGACCCTTTGGAATGTGATTTGTCTTTAACTCCACAATTTTATGTCCGACTACTTTATTTTGAAAATGAACATCTAATTGAATTTCTGTCTCATCATTTTCATTCTCTTGGTCAATAGAAATTGCAGAAAATTCATCAATAGTTTCTAGAAATCTTTTCAGTTCCTGGTCTTCACTAAAAACTTCCTAGTTTTTTATGTTATTGGGGATTGAAGGCATGCGTTTAACTTCAATTTCATATATCAAATTGGAACATAACAGAGTCTTGAAATTTCTAGTTGTTAGGATATTTAGACACTTAAGAGTTAGTTAAGATCTACTTGGTCTAATGTGTCATTAGGTAAGAGTGTGTTTCTTTAGTATAAATTAGTATGCATTTGTAGTTAGGAAATCTAACGGTCATGATATGTTCCCGACATAGAGCGATCCGACAGTTCATATTCTCCTCGATCTTAACTACCATTGATTTGTGGCTTAACACCTGATTGGTCCATGATATTTATTTAAAGAGAATGGAGGGTTATTTGTTGATGATCGATTGTGAGAAACGCTCTTGTAAAATCTCTCTGTAATTTTTTTCTTTTGCATTAATAAACTGCTCCAAGTGGTCGTGTTGGTTGGGGCCGTGGATGTTTCCCTGTAGGGGTTTTACCACGTCAAAACATTGAAGTGTTGATATTTTATCTAGTTGTGTGAGTGGTTACTGAAAGTGTTCATCCTCAGTTGGAATACCTGTGTTTTCAAACATGGTATTAGAGCCTATTTGAAGGCCCGCTCTTGTTGTAGATCGAGATCGTGAAGCCGAGTTTCCTCATATCCATTTTCTGCCATTTATGTACATTTATGGGTTGAGAGGATTGTTCCATTGCATCTGGAGTTCTCGTTTTAGTCAAGAACACTTTTCGTTTCACTCGAAAAAGTTTTTTTTTTCCCAATATATGGTCATTTCAGTCAGATTCGGCGATATAAAGCCTAAATACGCCATTTTTTTTTATTTTTTGCAGTATTATTTTGGTTTTATATTATTTGTTTCTGGGTTGCTACTCTTTTAGATTTACATATTCTCTTTTCCCCGTGCCCTGTGCGATTTCAACAAATCACAAACAGATAGGAAAAAGGTGCATTTTCTAGGTAAGCTAACCAAGATCTAACCCTTATTGTCATCGAGAAACAATTTTTTTTTCTTGTGTGAAAAGAGCTTTTTTTAGCACGCTCTACAACAACAATCATCTTGTTAAACGATACAATATGTTTTTCTAGACCATTTGGTTAAAAGTGTCCTTATTAAGTAATAGGTATTGAGTTCAAGTCTTTCTTTTCGTTACTTTTTTTAAAAAATTTCATGCTCCATTGTAAAGTGTATTTCACTTCAAGTATAAAAGTGAATCATTATAAGTAGCTTTAATATTTTATTTTAGAGTTATTTATTGTGCATGAAACTTTTCTTTTATAAAGTAACTTCATTGTAAAAGTGATCCCCGCTTCTTTTTATAAAAGTGGGTCACTTCATAAAGCAACTTAGACCATCACATGGTCCTTTGGTTACCATTTATGCCTTTTTTTAAAAGGGCATAACTTTCACATCCGAAGTCTGTTTTCAGTGCCATTTTTTTTTTAAAACTCCCTAATGTTTCGAGATATTTCCATCTATATCATCATTTTCATTTTTTAAATCCATATTATCTACATATTTAATATGGATTCTTCAAGTAATATTTTTCTTACCAGCACCAACTACTTCCAATGGAAATCCCATATGGAGGATTTATTAAGAAGTAAAGGCTTGTACCAGATTACCTTGGGAAAGGAAATAACACCCACTTATGTTGATAAGAAAGTCAAATGGGATAATAGGAATGACGAAGCACATGAATTAATCAGAATGTCCATCTCTCCTGATTTAAGGTTCCACCTTCAATCAATTGATAAACCTAAAGAAGCTTGAGAAAATATTGAATATGTGTTTGGTAAACACAATATTATTCGAGCACAAGAGTTAGAAAATCAAGAATTGAATTTAATTCCAAGTGATTTTTCTCGCATTGAAGACTATCTAAGTTTAAAACACTCAGAACTTTATGTGAAGAATGTAAGATAAAGATAGAAAAATATCGTTGCATATATCTTATCTTTTCTAAGCTAGGTAGTGCATATTTTGTGTTTGTATCTACATTTTATGCCATGCAAGAGACTCTAGAGGTAGCTTATCAAAATCCCACTCTTAAGAAATTTTGCGATTCTTTTGTTAGAGATCAAGATAATCTTGTACAACTTGGAGTGATCAAAACTATAGGTACCTCCAACAAAGCCTTAGTCATCCATCAGAAATATAAACCAAAGAATCCCAAGAAGCAACATCCTCGCCACAACAACAAGAAACATAAGGGTCCCAAACCCACTCAGCCAACTTCCGCTCCTAATAGTGATAAAGGAGAAAAATATAAAAATAAGAAGACTGACAGACATTGCAACTTTTGTGATAAGGATGTTCATGATGATTCCAAATGTTTCAAGAAGATGGCAGCTTTAGAAGCAACGATGAAGAATCAGAACATAATTATTGATTCTACTTCTTCTTCTTCTTCTCATGGACATGCACTTTCTTCTTCTGATTTCTCCTTCAATACAACCTCTACTTCTTCTTCTGATGAGTGGCTCATTGATAATGGAGCATATTATCATATGGCTAAGGATATAGACATATTTTATTCTCTAAATGAATGTAACACCAAGAAAAAATGTCTTGGTGATGATAGATCTCTTAGTGTTTAAGGATCTGGAACAGTTCAAGTAGAAAATGGTCATTTCAATGATGTATTATGTGTTCCAAGTCTCTCTTGTAACAATATATCGATACATCAAACAACTCATTCAGGTGAAGGTAAAACCGTAGAGTTTTCACCTCACCAAGTTGTAATCAAGGGTCTAAAAGATCATAAACATGTTCTTGCAACTAGAATTGTTGATGATATTACCAGGTTGTACAAGTTTGAAAACTTTGGGTCATCATATTTTTCATCAGTTTTTGTTGCTCATAACAATGAATTGAGCAAACTTTAGCATGAGAGGTTTGTTCATCTAAACAATCGATCATTGAAAAAACTATGTAATCAACAAATGGCGACTGGTCTTCCTCTTGTTTCATGCAGATATGGTCTTTGTGCCGGTTGTGTTCTCGACAAACATCATCGGGACAATTTTGACAAACGTACCTCTTGGCACACCTCACTCACTTTGTAGCTTGTTCACAGTGATTTGTGTGGTCCACTTTCTTCTCCTTCTTTTTCTAAGTGCAAGTTTTTCTTAACTTTCATTAATGACTTTTCCAGACGTACATGGGTTTACTTCTTAAAAATTAAGAGATAATTTTTTGAAATTTTTTTGGCCTACAAGGCCCTTGTAGAAAAGCAATATGGACATCAAATTCAAAGGTTAAGAACATATAATGGAGGTGAATATGTGAACAATAATTTTACAAGTTACTACACTACACAGGGCATCCAAATGCAACACATTGTTCCATATACACCACAACAAAATGGTGTTTCTGAGAGAAAGAATTGCACATTAAGAGAAATGGCTAATTGTATGATCCAATCTAAGGGATTGAGTCTAAAGTATTAGGCAGAAGCCATCAACTGTCCAAATTACATAGTAAATTGCACTCCCACAAAGGCTCTTACAAATATAACACTGGAATAATCTTAGACTAAAATTAAACCAGATATAAGTCACTTTTGTGTATTTGCAAGTATAGCATGGGCTCACATTCCTGATGAGAAAAGGAAAGCATTGTAGCCTAGAAGTGATAAGTTTATATTTTTTGGTTATTCTGAAGATGTCAAAGATTATAGACTTCTTCAACCACATTGTAATGAAATTATTATTAGAAGAGATGTAAAATTTTATGAAAATATCTTGTCTCATGAGCCTAATTAGATGTTTGTGCCTTCTTTGGCTTGCAAGCATAATTTGACATTTGTGCCTTCTTTGGCCTACGAGCCATCTTCAGGGATTGTGCCTTCTTCTGTTCTAGTTTCTTCTTCAGATGATGACAATGAGGATGAAAATCCACCTCCACCATCTCACCTTCCTCCAGCTGAATCCTTTGAACCTGAACCAACACCAACTCCAGCTCCACCGCTTCCTAGATGGGTCCATTACACACGAGAAGCAGTTGGTGATATTTTCGGTGATCCCTCAGATCAGCGTCAGACACATTCATAGTTCCAACGAGCCTCTTCTCTTTTGGCTCAAGTTTTAGAGACTTGTGATCTAGAGACATTTGCAAAAGATCCAAGTCATCCAGATTGGGATACAACAATGAATGAAGAGTATCTTTCTTTAATGGAAAACAATACTTGGGATCTTGTACCTCTTCCAAAAGGAAGAAAACTTATCAGATGTAAATGGATCTACAAAACTAAGTATGCATCAAATGGAAGTGTTGAAAGACACAAGGATCAGTTAGTTTCCAAAGGATTTTCCCAAGTTCAAGGAATTGACTATAATGAAACCTTTGCCCCT
>JASDQU010754823.1:978-16491 GCA_032191745.1 Picea mariana
GACACATTCAATTCTATAATGGATAGTTAACTCGAGAATGGTGGTGGAGGTGACCTTCCAAGGACTTCCCTGTAGTGGAGATGTGCCCCAAGACTTTTGTTCTTATATGCTAGTAGACACCCCATCCAAAGATATTTTTAAATATTTAAAAATCTACAATAAATTTAAATTAATTAACCTAAAATAAATAAATATACAATCATTTAAAAAAAATAAAATTTATCCTATTATTATACATTTTAATTTTTTACTATTTTATTTATTTTGTCATTACAATATACTTCAATAAAAAATTTAAAATTCCAAATAATTATAAATTTATGACAAAATTTAGTCCAATACTATACTTTTAAGATATTTATTTTTCATTACACTACTTCAATAAAATCTATTACAATATTTCAATAAAATCTTTTACTTAAATGGGAAATATAAATCTATTAAAATAATTGTTTTGAATATAAAATTACACTTTGAAACACTATTATTACACCTAGATTTTACAATATTAATTATTAATATCTACAATTTTGTGAAACCCCTTTCTATTATTTTAAATTATTATATCTATAATTTGGTAAAACCCCTCTATTATTTTAAATTATTATATCTATAATTTGGTAAAACCCTTGTCTATTACCTTTTTTTTGTAAGTTAGAAAAATATATTGAACCCTGTTAGAGTGCAAAAGTTACATGGAATAGATAGAGAGACCGTGGCAGCGTCGCCTGGTGGAAAACCAATGTTGCCACATGTCCATAGAGTTCCCAATTGTCCATGCAATTACAATGACATGAAAAAGAGAAAGTCATTTAACAAAAACTGTGCTAAGCCTAGAAGCTAGGGTGCCTCGTAGGGCTGGAACCCAGTAAAATAAACCGTCTGGAAACATAAAAAAAACCAGTGAAACCTGAGAATGTTGGAGTCATCCAGAGCTGGGGCATGGCATCCATTCTTTTTGTGGGTCTTGCACAATGTCCTTGGATGGAATCCATGTGTCCGGAGTGGTGTACCTGAGAGCACAAAGAAGAGTCTTCAGGCGCTCCTCGCGATGTTCCCAACGTTCATCCCTGTTAAGCATCTCCTTGATGTAGCGCTTGACTTCCATGACTAAGCTTTGGATTAAGTCCAGAGAATTATGCAAATTTAAGAGCCCATCACACCAAGAACAAGCAGAGGGGGCGGAGGGGGAGGTGGAGCATCTGAAGAAGGAGGGGAGGTGGAAGAAGGGAGAGGGGAGGAGGAAGAAGTGAGGGGGGTGGTCAGACTAGGGGGAGCGGAAGGAAGGGGGGGATGGGGTGGAGACTGGTGGATGGGCAGAGGATATAGGCTGAGCTTAGGTGCAAAGCCAAGGGAATTTCCCAAACTATCAAACCACTCTACTCTACAAGTCCAAGGTGAGGGCAAAGGAGGGAGTTCCAAAGTGGTAGCACGGTCGAGAGGGAGTTCCGGAGTGGAGGCATGGACTGGAGCATGAGGCAAGTTCTGAGGAGCTTTCCTACCTCGACCCTATGAGCCTGTGCCCCTCACATTGTACCAAGCCGCCCCTCGCTTTGATTTTCCTCATTGTCGTGACATCGGAAAGAAGACTAGGAGAGGAGGGGAGAAAATGAACCAGAGGTGGAGCGAAGGGAGGAGCTCGAAACGGTGGTGGAGCGAAGGGATAAACTCAAACCAAAAGCGAAGAAAAACTCGAATGGAAAAGTGACTACGAAACGCTAGAGGCAAAGGGTGCGAATGTGCCAAAGATTCCACCAAAAACCATGGATTCGAAGCTTGCGATGGGACTGGTTAGGAGGTCAGCGCATCACATTAACAATGATAATAAGAATACGTCAAACAATGAATTGAATGCATAGCTTAAATACTTGGTGGGAGTGCGGTTTGCGTGACGTGATGTTGAGTGAATTGTAGCCAAGTGTCCGCCCACTTTTCCATTAGCAAGATGATCCCAATGACAACTATCAGGGACCCGTGCCTATTACTTTAAATAGCCAAAGAGTACCAATTAATAAAACTATACAAAACAGTTTTTACTGTTTTTACTCTTTTTAGCATTGGATACGAAAGATATATATAAGAACGACCCTTCCCTGTTTGATTTAAACATACAACCAATTAATGGAACATAAAACAATTTCAATAGTTTCTAATCCTGTCGCATTAGATAAACAGCTATCTCAGCACGGCCCTTTGCTACTGTTAGATTTAACTTAGTGTTAGTGTTAGATTTAAACAAGATTTAAACAGTACATTTAAACACAACAATTTAATTTAATGGAGCATAATAGGATTTAATGGAGAATTAGGTTATATGAATTTGCAAGAAATCACACAATTTTATGGTGTTTAAATTGCATTTTTTAATGTAGAAATGGATTCCTTAAAACATTCAAATTACACAGAATTAACCTCTCATTACACAGAATTAACCTCTCATATCCAACATTTTCTCGATCAATTTAGAGTAAATATAGCTAAAAAAATATCATTTTTAAATACAAAAATAGATTCAATGTGTTGAAAAAACCCTAAAACACTCCAATTACACAGAATTATCCTCTCAAATCCAACATTTTCTCTACAAATTTCGAAAAAAGCTCAAAAGTATCACCTAAACAAAGCTAAAACCTAGAACGTTTATACTACGGCCAGTTTTAACGATATTTTGATATCTCGACCACGATCCTTCCCATTTGGACTTAAGCGTACCTACAATTAATGGACCATAATACATGCCTGGGAGTTGTTGGGAGTAGTTCACGCAATCGGGGTAGGTGGTGAGTAGATTGGGGTCAAATTCCGAATCCATTCTGAATTTGCTAATCCTGTCTTCTACAATTTCATTTTCATGGCACAGTATTTCCAATTAATCCACTGTACTTGATATTGTAAATGTTCACAGGGTTTAATTTTAACGCTCTCCTAGAAAAGTAAATTCCATCTGGATGGAATCTCAGCATCCGAATTTATTATTATTAGTAGCATATGCAAAGAATCCCACCATTCTTGTCTGTTCTTGTTTATGACGTCCGATAGTTTTAGGTTTTTCGTTTTGCTCTCGGCTCTGAGCTGATTAAAATATAAACAGAATCACGCCATGAACCCTTCTGGATCTTTTGTTTGGGCGTCTCTATTGCTTTTATTGGTGATTTTGTTTGTTAAAACATGGGCGTTTAGGACGCTTCAGAGTCAGAATGTGCCTGCAGTTTTTGTATTCGGCGATTCGTACGGCGACACGGGAAATAACGATTATATCCCCACAGCAACCAAAGCCAATTTTCTTCCTTATGGCAGAGATTTCATTCGCCATGTTCCCACGGGGCGTTTCTCAAATGCAAAACTCATGCCCGACTATTTCGGTAAGCGTTAATTATAGAAACGATCGTGTGAAGAACTGATAAGATGCAATTTTTTGTGGACGAAACTGAAAGTTATGATATGATTGCAGTTGAAGAGTTGGGTATCAAAGATTTGCTGCCACCATATCTGGACCCTGAGCTTCAGGACTCAGACTTAATCACAGGCGTCAACTTTGCTTCTTTTGGATCTGGGTTGGATAACCTAACTAGTACCATAATGGTAGCTACTTATTAACTACACGAGACTTATTTTTGTTTTATCTTCTCTATTTTAGATCGATTCCTTGATTATACATAAGGCTAATTGCTAATGCTCAAGTGTAGAAGGCCATACCAGTTTGGAAACAAGTCGATTACTTTAAAGAATATCGGAGCCGGCTGGTGGAAGAGAAACAAGGAGCCATTATTTTGAATGAGGCATTGTATTTTATCGTCGTTGGTTCAAACGACTTCATTAACAACTACTACCAATTTCCTTTTCGTTCTTCTCAATTCACTGTTTCAGAGTACACAGATTTTCTCTTGCAGATATACCTATCTTACATTAAGGTGAGGAAACTGTGAACCAACAAGCTTTGGAATAAGATCGGCGTCCTGTTTGAACAGGTTTTCATTGTTTCTGACTATGTTACATATTCGTTTTCACTCATTTGACAGGAACTGTACGCTCTGAATGCGCGTAGAATTGGGTTGATAAACGTTCCTCCTTTGGGATGTCTACCTGCCACAAAAACATTGCGAAATTACTCCGAGATTAAAGGAGAATGTGTGAAGGAAGTCAACCAGGCTGCCTCTGGATTTAATGCAGGGCTTAATGCTATGATTGATGAACTGAAATCTCTGCTTCCCGGGCTTAAGATTGTTTCTCTTAATTATTATGGACTCATATCAAATTTAATAGCATATCCTGGCAAATGGGGTACTCAATATCCAACTGCTTTTCACATCCATTTTACTGTGCTTAGATGTTATGTGTCTCTTTATAATTATAATTGACTCAATGTCACTGATTGTTATTCTGAATTGATGTCACTGCTTATCCATTTTAATGTGTTATTGATTATTTCGGGGTTGTAATTTTTGCATACGATTTCTGTTTTAGGCGTGTGATAGCTATTTTGGGGTAGTAACTTTTGCATACGATCTCTGTTTTAGGCGCGTGATAACCTGTTGGAAAAGTCTTATGCCATCAAACTCTGACTTCATCTATAGTTTAACTCTCACACGCCAAAAAAACACTAGTTAAGGCCCCAAAACAGCCTTGAGGTACTCAGTATCCAATTGCTTTCCACTTCCAGTTTACTGTGCTTAGATATTATGTGTCTCTTTATATTTGACTCAATCTCACTGATTGTTATTCTGTGTGAGTGATTGACGTCACTGTTTATCCATTTTCCTGTGCTTTAGATTTTATGTCGTTACTGACCATCTCTGGGTTATAACTTTTGCATACGATCCCTGTTTAAGGAACGTGATAACCTGTTGAAAAAATCTCATACCATCAAACTCTGACTTCTTTTCGTAACTGTTTAAAACCCCAAAACAGCCCTAAATACTCAAAAATACTCAATATCCAATTGCTTTCCACATCCATTTTACTGTGCTTACATGTTATGCGTCTGCGTCTCTTTATATTTGACTCAATCTCACTGATTGTTATTCTGCATGTGAGTGATTGACGTCACTGATCATCTATTTTCCTGTGCTTTAGATCTTATGTCGTCACTGACCATCGATTTTACTGTGCTTTAGATGATATGTCGTCTCCGACCGTCCATTTCACTGTGCTTTAGATGTTATGTGCCGGCATAATTAACTCAATCTGACAGATTTTATTTTGCATACTGTCAGGGATCGAAATCACTGATCAGGCTTGTTGTGTGACTGGCGATATACAACTTGCCGCACTTTGCAACAGGTTAACTCCCTTCTCATGCCCTCATGCAGATAAATATCTTTTCTTCGACGCCGCGCATTTAACTCAGAAAGCGTATGACATAATTTCTCATATATTTTTACGTCGTGAAATTGTACAACTTCTGTAAAATAGTTTGCAAAAGGAACCAGAGCTTATAATGGCCTGTATGCTATTCAAAATCGTACAAAGTTCTCAATGTGAAAGTGAAGTGAAAGTGTTCTCATCGAACATTGTGTAGAATTAATTAACTAAGTATATTAGGTAAGTATACTTAGCTAATATTAGTTCAGTATAATACTGTCAAGCCGAGGGTGAAGCTGCCTTCGACCATTCATATTATTAAGAATAATTTGTAACAGCTTTTATGCTGTTACACAACTATTCGGATAACTTGTTTACTTATGGTATTATATAATCATTTTACGTTGCATTATCTTTTATTTTCAAACAATATACATTCCATTTGTGTAAATAATTTTTTATATTCATATATATTAGAGTTAAAAATAAAATATACATTTAGTATATTATCTTTTATTTTTATTTTTATTTTTATTTTTTAAATAATTTTTTTAAATATATATTTTATTTGAGTTGAAAGAAAAAATTATTTTAATTGTTTAAAGTTTTTATTTTTCTGGGCATTTTTTTCCCACTGGTTTTGTTCAAAAACTAGTCAGAAATTTAGAAAAATAGTTGAAATATTTAATGGTTTAACATAAATATTTTGGGGGTGTTTTGGGGTTTTTGATGATGCTGAATCAATTTTTGACGATATTAAATCAATTTAAGTACTGTAAAATTGTTATTTTACCAACAATCATGTTGCCAGATTCCAATTCTATTTAAACATAATTATCTTAAGAAAGCCTCTTTCTAAATATTTTTCAAATATCTCCCATCATTACCTCTTTCTAAATATTTTTCAAATATCTCCCATCATTACAATGTCTAAGGGTTAAAAAAATTATACATATTTCTTATTACAAAAAATTTCCACCATCATACTGCGGTTCTTCACTATTGAATCGAAACCACCAGAAAATCGGTCATAATCTTCATAAGAAGTCTCATTGTCAATCAGATCCTCAAACGAAGATGGGAAAAAGGTGCCCCTAAAACATAAGACTATCCTTGATTTCTATCCAATGCCTTACGAGAAAATTGTTGTACAATCCCTCTTTAGCCCCCACATATATATATATATATATATATATATATATATATATATATATATATATATATATATATGGTTTTTTTAATTAAAAAAAAATTAATTAAATTCTAATAATATGTCTTTACTTCATAAAAAAAATTGGATTCAATATCAAATTTGTCATTGTACATATGCCATTTATAGTTGAGTACTATCACTGAGTTATTTTTTATATTCCCTATAATACTACTTATCTTAAGAGAATTTTTGGAGTAAGAATTAGAAGTTTATTTTAAGATAATTTTTGGAGAGAATTAGAAGTTAGCAAAATAGTATGTGCCTTTTTCTAGGTCAACTTTGAATTTGATTTTGTGGAAATTATTAAGAAAAATTATACTTGCATGTTCAAATTTTGTGGGATTATCTTGATTGCCTCAATCAAAATACCCCAAAGTCCTCATTTGGAGTATGGACAACTATTTATGCATAGGGTTTTTCAACCTAGATTTGAAATTTCAAAAAATAGATTTAGCTTGATAGACACATTGGATGGAGGAATATGCATATATTCTAAAAAATCCCTGCATTCTTAGTTAGCCAATGCCCCATGAAATGATTAAAGGGAGTCATTTGTATTATTTGAGATTTGTGAGATTTGTCTTACGCATTCTTTAATGTAATTTCCTTTTAAATTTTCCTCCATCTATATTAGAGAGTTCATTTCAACCCAAAACTTCATTTGCATAGATGTAGAAAAGTAGTAGGCGACCTAAGTTTTACTCCTCTAATTGACATAGAATGCATCTACTTGGTCGAGATATGTTCCATTTTCGAAGAACTTACTATGTAAGATCTTTGTTCTTGATTCCCAATCACATGAAGATTCTATCCTCCAAAAGAGATATGATTTTTCAGATTTCCTTCCACCACATTGAGGTTCTTCTCGCCTATCTAGATTATACATTGCATTGTAGCCCAATTTTGGGTTGTAAACCTGTTTTACTTGTATTTTCCACCATAGGCCAAGTAAAGATGCTATGAGATATTGTGAAGTTGAATTACACTTTAACTAAGGAATTTTCTCATAAAAAGCTAAAAAATCCTGGACCATGCTTCTTCCTAGTAGTAGAGTGATCAATCGCACCTTCCTCATAAACCAGGCGCAATTGACTGTGGGTTTCCTATACAAAACCTGAACCACACTTTAGACCTTCGAAAACTAAAGAGTTACATTAAGAGAAACGAGCAATGCGTTGGCATAAACTCATAATTGTGCATGACTTGTATTTTCCCAGCTCACATGCCATGAGATCTATTCTTACTTCCTCAGGAATCTATAACAAGGAGCCAAAGTTGAGGGAAGAGACTAATTCAAAATGTTAGAGAGTTTTCATTGAAGCATCCTTATGCTAGATGAGTGAGAATCCTTGGTATTTAGTATCCAATAATTGTTGAGTGTTGGGCATCAACACTAGTGTAATCACAACCCATATGAGAGCCATTTTGGTTGTCTTACCATGATACAATTATAGATTATGCTTGTTCAACAGTAATGAGCTTATGGCTAAGGAGAGGATCTTCAAGTCTTGGAGCTAGGAGTACAACAATAGATCTCAAGGTAAATCATCGTTTTTGTAATTATCTTCTCATTAATATAGATCTGCATTCTCCCCCCTGACCAAAATCTCTATGTTCATGAATCTATCTTATATCTTGAATGTGATTTTGTTGATCCAAATAAGCTTGAGTTACTAGATTGGGACTTAATTTATGCAAGATTTCATTTGTTATCTTATGAAGGTATGAGGAAGGTTTTGTTTGTCTAATTGTTGTGCAAGTAGTTTGGTGAAGAAGCATTGTTGGAGTGAGATCTAGCGAAATACATGGGATACAATTGGACAACCATTGGAACTAACGTATGTCTCCCTTTTCCTTTTATCATTTACTTATGAAATTGTATGATTAGTCCTAGGAGAAAGAGGTATGTTGTGTATCCTCCTGTCTTTCATTGGATCACACCCATCCAATTAGGGGATTTTCTTATCCATAGGTCAATTTCCCTTCAATAGAATTTGCAATTTCGCTATGGAAGAATTCAAATTTCTTTCCTATTTTTTATTTTTCTTGTTATTTTGCATCCTAGGAATATCCTATAGACTCTACATTGTGTGAATTTTATTCCTAAGTGCATGCGAGTTGTCTTCATTCAGATTTGAGTAGATATTTTGTTGTTTTCTCTCAATTTCCCCTAAGCTAGTGATTGTTTCTTAGCATAGTAGTAGTTTTCCATGAGTTTCTCTTATAAAAATCATTTCCTAAGCCTTAGATCACTCGTTTC
This sequence comes from Picea mariana, assembly GCA_032191745.1. Lineage (NCBI taxonomy): Eukaryota > Viridiplantae > Streptophyta > Pinopsida > Pinales > Pinaceae > Picea > Picea mariana. The sequence goes on from JASDQU010754823.1 coordinate 9,753, forward strand.
TCCATAGAAATCCATGGCCAAGCAAATCCGACCATTTGTTCCTATATAAAAAGTCACAACCAAATCCTATAGGTAAGTTTTTGAGTTTTTCTCAACCTCCTACCTGTTGGATTGAGTGACTTTTGGCTTGGAAATGTTATCGATCATTAGTAACTAGCATGCGCATCTCTGATAATGCATTCTTTGGATCACCTTAATCACGAGAGGGTAGGGAATTGCATTACATTTTTATTATTTTAGTGATTTGCATTTCTTTTGCTCATTTGAATCAGATACAAGATAAAATGAATTACATTTCAGTTTTAGGTTAGAGTGTGGGTTGCATTCTCTAGTTCATTTGAATCATAAGTGACTTGAAGGAAATTACATCCCATATCATCCTCTGAGGCATTTGTGATTTTTTTTAATTTGCATTGTTGGAATTGGTTTCATTAAGATCTAAAATTTCTTGAAGGAATATATTTTGGTAGTTTCATTTGAGAGTGATTGTTCCATGGCTTTTTCAAATTATGAAAATAAATCTTCTTGCTCACTTCCATAGATGGAGTTCATTGAAAGGAAATTAAATTGCATCTCCTCATTTTTAGTAAATTGTTTAATTCTTTGGAATTGAAGGGGTCAAGAACATCGCCAATTCCATTCCATGCCGTCGAGTAAACAAAAAACATAAAAAAAAATGCTAATTTTAAAAGAACTTAACATTTTCTTTATAGGAAACATATATCAATCTAAGTTTTAGGGCCTTGTGTAGGATTTGAGAACAAAATCTCCAAGGCCACAAAACTAATCTATGAGTTGACTAAAGAGAGACAAATCCATTAGTAGCAAGGAATGCTTGATGAAAATAGCACAAATAATGTCATATCCCATTTTGAACTCTTGAATACTTTGTATTTATGTTTTAAATGTTTTTGTGCATGCATATTTTTATTACCGTGTTTTATTTAGCACCATGAGGTAGATATTCCATGGTGGCTTGAACATTTTGAACACTTGTAAATATCTTTATTGGGAAGAATTAATAAAGTGAAAGGGATGATACAGGAGCTATGATACCACAAGAGGGGAAATGTGAGGGGGTCGTGGGGGATTTATGCCTAAAAACATACATCTTATTTTAACTTGAACCTTCACTTATTTCAAAATTTGATTTTGTAAAGTTAAAAAAGGTTAAGTGGAGTGGAGGAAACAAATCCCTAAATTTAGGCCATCAATTCCTATAATTTTGGAAACTTCTTCCCTACATTATTGGAACTAAAAACAAGTTGGTTTAAGACTGTGTTGTCCATCTTCTACTCATGAAAAGAAAAAACAAATTAGAATGGGAAAAAAGAGCTAATTTTTAGATGAAGGAAAAAGAGGGAAAACCAGAGTGTTTGTTGAAGAAATGAGTCTTTCGTAGTATGTGGTGGAACAACCATGAAAGGAAGTGATTGGAGCTCTAGATAAAAAGTGAAGAACCAGAAAAATCTTGTTTGACCAGTTCAAGGGACATTAGCCTAGACCTTTCTATGCACACACTAAATAGCACTGGATGGAGGATACTTCTTAGAGACTAATGAGTAGGGAAGGAAGAATTGTTTGTGTTATGTGGGGTAGGTATTGTGGGTTCCAAGAACTACTCTATCTTCTTTCTCTAGGTTTCAGTACCTCCTCACCCTGGTAGTATCATAGCCTTGCTAGGCGGTGGTCTTTTGTAGAAAAACCAAGTGCAACAGAGCTTATGGTTGGGTGGAAAATCACTTTGTTTAAGTGAGTTGTCTCGATTTCAATCTTCAGTACATATAAGTTCTTCATTTTTCTTATTAATTGAGTTTTACCATTGGAATGTTAAAGGTGGTTTCCCATAGGTAATATTTCTTCTTTGCATGCCAATTTATTCATGTAGAATGTTTTTTTGATCTATTACAATATTTTTAATGTGTCTGCCAAACTATTTCTATAGACTACCTTTGTAATCTGCTAAAATCCACTCTCGGTAACCCTTCCCAGAGAGTTTGGTAATGTTTTCTTTAATATTACCCCCCATCCCCACCCTCATATATGAGGGTATGAGGGTGGGGGTAATATTAGAGAAAAACATATTAGGGTGGGGGTGGGGGTAGGGGTAGGGGGTAATATTAGAGAAAACATAGGTGGAGGGTAATATTAGAGAAAACATATCCTATGTTTTCTCTAATATTACCCCCCACCATATGTTTTCTCTAATATTACCTGTCACCCCACCCTCATATTATGTTTTCTCTAATATTACCCTCCAACCCACTCTTGTATATGTTTTATAATATGTTTTCTCTAATATTACTCCCCACCCCCCACTTTCATTATATGCTTTAATGTGTCTACCAAACTATTTCTATAGATTACCTTTGTAATCTACCGTAACCCTTCCAAGAGAGTTTGGTTGGGATTTTATTTGACAAGTAACGTTGGGCTGAAATACTATAGAAAAAGTGATCATGTGGGTAATATTAGAGAAAACAAATTGAGAAAACAAATTGAGAAAACATAATATGTTTTCACTAATATTGTCCCCTTCCCCAACCTCATATATGTTTTAATGTGTTTGTCAAACTATTTCTATAGATTACTTTTGTAATCTGCTAAAATTCACTGTGGGTAACCCTGTCAAGAGAGTTTGGTTGGGGTTTTATTTGACAGGAAATAGTCTTATTTGACATGATGTAGTGTTGCGCTGAAATACTTTAGAAGAAGTGGTCATGTAGTATTGCTCTGAGGGTTTCCTATGTGTTTCTTGGTTGTTGTAGAGAGATTCGATAAGGCTGACAGCCTAGGGTGACTCAACAAAATCATCCCAACAATAGAGTTTATGCCCAGTGAGAGAATAAGAAAAAGAAAAAAAATAGCAAGGGGAAGGCGACTGAACAAAATAGTCACACTATGCATCTGCTTAAACCATTGCCAGATTGGAAAGTTAATAGTGATGGTTCTATTCCATGCCCACCAAAAGAACATCGTAGTTGTGGAAACAATTTATTATATTTAACGAGCGTGTTTGAGTCAAATTGGGTCGCAGAGCTTGAGGAGAAAGCACAAAAAAATTGCTAGTATTTATGAATTGCCGAAGGCATTAAGGGATTCCCTACCATGTTTTATGCTTCAAGCTTGATTCTTAGGAAAGATAGCAGTGAGCTTTATAATAAGTTACAGAGAGCATCTAATAGGAAGTATAGCAGTGAAAACTATGTGTATCATCCAACAATTTATGATATCTTCAACATTTTCAGAATCAATGGAAGCTTGACTTGTGTTGACTAATATAATGCCAAGCTCTATCATAAAAAACTAACAGAAAGGTTTGTCATTTTTGAAATGGTTTTATTTTAGATATACTAGACCCCACTTTCACTGTTAATAATGAAGATATGTTACAAATGGTATGAGATCCTCTGGTTATAGCAATAGGGGCTGTATGGACTCATGAGAAACGAATTAACTATCTGGAAAATATATGAGGAAGAAACTTATTTTTAAGATGGGTATCATATGGTGATTTAAATCTGAGCATGTCTGAGATAAAGGTATTAATTTTTTTTCTGATTCAGATATTTTTCAACATTGAAGGTTAGTAAATGGTATATCTGTATACAATAGCTTCATTAATATTTTACTTACAATAGTTTCATTTATACTTTACTTACAGTTGGGTTTTAGGAAATATTTTTTTGGTAAGTATAGGTGTTTTGATTGAACTATAAACCTGAACTTTGCATTAACATGGAAAACCCAATTGGATGTGTCTTCCAAACTCAAGTAACATATTCAGATGAATAGTACTCTATGTCTATGAGGAACCTAGGTAGTTATTATGGTGATTCCCCTTTTCAGCCATTAAACTACATCTTGATGGACTACTATTCTTAGGTAGTGTTATAACTCTTCTCAACTAAAAAAACTTTGTAAGACCGTGACAAACAATACAAAATCTAGCTTTTAGCATATGGGAACATTACAAAGATTGCAAATAAGTTAAGACATGGCTTTGTACTCTACACAAAATATTCCATTGAGACGCGCATCAAAGCAGCCCTAGATCTCAGAAATATTACATAATCATAAAATCATTCTCAGAAATAATTGAGCATGTACTTTCAAAAGTTGTTTCTACGCTGCAATTGATCTCACAGCCAAATAGATTTTCCTATGTTTCTCTCTCTCAGATTTTCTACCCTATAACAATTAGCAACTTGCACACAATTAGCAACCCTGTAACAAGGATATGTTATGGGTGATTCAATGTTTTGGACAATGCCCTCATGGATATATATATTTTTCAAATGAAAAAGGATGGAGACTACTTTAAACTTGTTTGACAAAATGCGTATAATGCGTTTGTCTCCCAGGATGAATTGATTTCTGTAGAATTAATTATAGACCAATATATATGAGCTGAGTATAATACTATAATACTGTCAAGCCGAGGGAGAAGCTGGTTATTTGTGTAAATTATCTTTTATTTTTATTTTTTAAATATATATTTTATTTGAGTGGAAAGAAAAAGATTTAGTCCAAATGTTCAAAGTTTTTATTCTTTTGGTATGTTTTTCTACTGCTTTTTCTTAAAAAAAGATATATTCTAAATGTTCAAAGTTTTTATTTTTTTTTCTGGGTATTTTTTCCTCTGGTTTTCTCTAAAAAGAGTGAGAAAAATAGTTGGAATGTTCAGTAATTTGACATACATATTTTTCGGCATATTCCTAATGTTCTTGGGTTTTTGAAAATGCAAAATCGATTTATACATTTAGAAATAGGATTTGAGTACTGTAAAATTATCATCAGATTCCAACGGTAATGACAAAAAAAAACCATTTAAACTCCATCAAACAAAAATACATTATTAAGAAAATTCATCTTTGAATTGAAAAAAAATTAACTCCAATCCTTTATAAACATGATTGTCTTAAGAAAGCCTTTTTCTGGGTATTTTTCAAATATATCTCGTAAGTACAATCTCCAATCAGTGTAAAATAAATATACATATTTCTTATTACAAAAATTTTCCACCCATCGTATTGCTTATAGATGGTTGGCTCTTCACTATTGGATGGAAACCACGAGAAAATCGGTCATGAAGATAGTCTCCTTGTCAGTCAATCAGATCAAGATGGATTCAATAATAATTTGAATTAAACACTAATAATAATGCTTTTACTTCATAAAAAAAATTGGATTCAATAATAAATTTGCCATTCTACATATGCCATTTATTTAGTTGATACTATTGTTGAGTTATTTTTTATATTTTCATTTATGTTAGCTATCTTAAGAGAATTTCTGGAGTTAGAATTAGAAGTTAGCAAAATTGTATGTGCCTTAGGACTGACTTTGAGTTTGATTTTGTGGGAATTATTAAGAAAAATTATATCTACATGTTCACTTTCTAGGGATTATCGTAATTGACCCCATCAAAATAAGTGGAAATTCATGGTTTGTCAATTGGAATATGGACAACTATCTATGTATAAGGGTTTTCAACCTAGATTTGAAATTTTTAAAAACAGATTTAGCTTGATAGGCACATTGGATGAAGGAATATGCATATATTCTAAAAAATCCCAGTATTCTTAGCTAGCCAGATGCCCCATGAAATTGATCCACGGGATCTTTTAATGACTTATGGTTGAGTTTTAATTTTGCATGCATTAATTAACCATTTGAGAAACTTAGTGAAAGAATGAGGAAAGAAGAGGAATTATGACAGCCATATACACATTTGCAGATCTGAAATGAAATAAAAGACAGCAAACCATAACATGCAGATTGATAACGGAGTTCGACACAACTTTGCCTACGTCTCCGAGCCTTTTCTCTGTGGGGGAGGCTTCTTTATTTCTGTTCAAATGCTCAAAAGTACATCGCTGCAATGCCAAATGGCTACAAGATTGATCTGGTCATGTTCTTCCAGATCTCTAAAACCATGCAAAGAAAACGACACGCAAAACAGACGTCCGGAGCTCCTAGAAATGGTCTGACAGCATCTCCTCCTCAAAAGCTTCTCTGCCTCAAACTGGCTTTGGCTTGGCTTCTCCTCAGCATAATTCTTCTCTGAATGCCCTCAATGTTGTTCCCTGGCCTCAAACATGCCTTGGTTATATAGCTAGGAAGTTGGTTTCTCACCTCCAACTTCCTCCAAGAATTTAGGCTCCAAAACTACCCAATAACTCCCAAAAATGGATAAAATACATTAAAAATGGCTTAACAATAATTAAAAACCCAAAATCAGTTATAAAAACCCACTTTTTGAATTAATTCGGGAATAAGCCCCTTAGCCTTCGGCGCGCGCCCCTTTGGAACGGTCATATGCTTGTAATAAGGCCAAGCGCTGGCCCCTTATATCGCTAAACTCTTGGTCGCATATGTTACAAATGAACCAAGGGCTAACAATTTTACCCTTGTGCGCTATGCACCCACGCCCCCTTTTGGTGGTTGGTCATATAGACCACGGGTTGAACCATGGGCTGGGGCTAAGCCCCAGCCCCTTTCCACCCTCCATACAATACTTTGCAATATATTTTATAATATGGGTTTTTATAACATAACATTAATGTGGCGCATTGGTAAATGACCATTTCTTAAAGTGTTGGGCTTAGTGGTGGTCGTGGGTTCAAATCCCATGGTCCCCAAAACACTTTTTAAAACATGCCACTTCAACTGATCACTGGGTGCCACGTGGCTGCCCATGACTGGGCCACGTGGCATCTTCCCATTTGACGAATTA
>JASDQU010754823.1:35361-60705 GCA_032191745.1 Picea mariana
TTATTTTCATGGTTCTAGTTTCTCAAGCTTCTCTAACATTTATTTCTTAGTTGTTTTTAGTTGTATTTCATTTTTTTCATGTGTATTTGGTTTTTCTAATCAACTCACAAACTTCTGACTTGTTTAACTTACTTGACTAAGTATGCAAGTGTTGTTTTCTTGCTCACCCAAGTGACAAAACCAACACAATAGATTGGTGCCCATACTGGGGATCAGTGTCAAAGTCCTCCCTATTTAAGTCTTGAGAGCACTTCATTTTTATTGTTTTGACATGCAGGTACCAAAACTAGCCTAGCCCAACCTACCAAAGTCAAAATTTAGAGATGAGGAAGGAGTATTTCACTTGGAAATTTCTTCCCCGACGCGTGACAGGAAGTGTGTGTCTTTCAAGGCCCATAGACGTGCACTCTGCACACTATGCGTGAAATAGGCTTCATTACTCTGCGCATTGTGTGCCCTCTGTGTGCCTGTCAGAATTGTAGCCCGCCCATAAGTCTAGTTTTCCAAATTGTAAGTGGTTTTATGAATGGTTTGAGGGCCCCTAGCCTTCAAATTTTTATTTTCCTGCACTTTGTAATACAACTACACTCCACTTAGAGTCCTTTCTCATAAGAAAGGTTAGCTAACATAGACACATAGGGGTAAAAATAATCACTATTCTTCTCTTTTGTTTTGTTTCCACATGGATGTCTCATTTGGGTTTTAAAATTTTAAGTTGAAGTTATTGCTTTTCATACACAATCACTTAAATTGGGACTATAAGTTAATTTTAACCCTCGATTATGTTCTTCCCCCGCACCTAGTGTGATCTTAGGAATCATAAATGTGGTTAAAAGGACATTTCATCTCCCTTAACAAAATCATTTAGGACAAGAAAAATCCCACCTAGGGCTCCTCTTAGTCTTTGGAAATCATCTTAAATCTTTGTAAGGGCCCATACATGCCCACATGTTTGCAATATTAGGAAAGTTTCTCAAAAAGTTTTCTTAGTTTAGATCGCAATCTAGGGAAGTTTAAAGATCAAGTAACAGGCCCATACATGCCCACATGTCTACAATTCTAGGATATTTTCAAAATATTTCTTAGTATATACAACATTTTAGGGAGTTTAAAGGATTTGTAGGGACCCATATGTCCAGATTGCTAGTTCCTTAGGGCTTTAAATATTCCGCAAGGCTGTACCAAAGACACATAGTAAGCTAGGTAAGAATATTTTTAAGGACCACGGGAAGTCCACATGTTGCAATCTCACACTTAACTTATTAAAATCTTTGCACATTTTTCACTTTCTTGCACACAAAGCCACTCCTCACACACACAATTTCTATTAGAATAGTGGAGTTCGAAGTAGGCTTTCTCCAAAGGAATTTTGAAAGTTCCGACAACTTCTTTCGAGTGGTAGTTTATCTCTTTTTCTAGTGGTATTTTATCTCTTTTTCAGCCTCACGAGACTAAAATTACAAAAAAGGACAACCCTGGAGTCGCCTTTAAGTTCTCTTTAGACTCCCTAAACATGAAAAACCATCGATTTTTCCTTCTCTAGACTCACTAAACTACACATTGAAGGAACCATATTGAAACGAACCCTTAATTCTTCCAGTTCGTTAAATAAAGGAAGAGGAAATTACTGAAGGTGAGTTTTATCGAGCATGTGTTACCCTCCTCAAGCTCATTAAATGAAAAAGAGGTACTCATCTATCTGGGTGGGGGAGAAATTGAAGGAAGTGGGTCAATTTTTTGAGAATCCTTTATGGAATCTTTTGTTGCCCTTGAACATAGGGTTGTAATATTGTGTAACTGAAAAGAATATTCTTATCCGCTTTTGTGGATTGGTCAAATCCTAAATGTAACATGTAAATGAAGAAGTCAACCCCCAGGAAAATTAAAGTGGTTCTAACTACCTAGAAATAGAAGTTGACCCTGCTAGTGAAGAGACACCTCCTTTCAGCACTTGCCAGTGTATAAATAAAGGAAGCCAACGCCTCAATTTTTCACTCACTCAGCTCACTCATCTAGTGTGCAAGTATTAAAGGAAGCTGCAATTACCATTTGTCGGAAGAAGGAAGAGAGAGAGGCACATTGCTTGGGAGAGGATATTCTCTAGTGTTTGGATTATTGTCTTGGCATTGGATTGGCTATGGTTCTTTGATTATTTTCTAGTCTAGCATCATGGTAGTTTGTCTCTCATAGAGAGAGAGTTATTTTGGTACTGTACTTGGTTATTGAATATATATTAAATAAGTTTTGTTGGGTTTTCTTCCCCTTGAGGGTTTCCCAAGATAAATGCTTGTGTACTCTATGATCTTGTTTCTTTCAGTAAGATCCTTATTATGTTGTTGATATAACTGTAATAATTACTATTGAACCCAGGATTAATAATAATATCTTAAGAAAGAAACTTAACATGGTATTAGAGCAGGCCTGAAAGAGCATTGTCGCAGATTCAGACTTCAGTTTTGTCGAGATTGAAAAATTAGGGTTTCTTGAATATTTAGAATTTTTGGCTGCAAACCACATTGGGAATTGTGCCCTTCCTAGGCACATCTTTTGGCACATTAATCGAATATTTTAAGTGGGAAGAACTCCTGAAAATTCAAAGCCTAGTTTGACTTGGTACCAAAAAACCAGAACCAGAACCAGAAAGATGCAGTCTAGAATTTCGCAGGTCTAGTTTCAAGGGTTAGAAATTAGAATTTTCAGAAACTGACTATACCAACATACTCACCTCAGTCCAACACATCTTTTGGTGAGTTCAGTTTTTAGATACAAGAAATTTGATTTTTCTATTATTTCTATAGCCCAGAGGGCTAGGGTTTCTACTAAAAAAAAGAATGGCTACCAGCATGAGGGTAGAAGACATGCTAGAAGGATATGTAAACTTTAGATCTTGGAAGCATAGGTTGCAAATGATTCTAGATGAGAATGATCTCCTAGAATAGGTTACAATGGGTGTACTAAAACCAGAGGAAGAAGAGAAAAATACCAAGCATAAAAAGAATGAAAAGAAAGCAAAGAGAATTGTGTCAGATTCAGTAAAGGATCAATTGATTCCTCATATATCCGAACTACAGACAACAAGGCAAATGTATGAAGCACTTAACAGGTTATATGAAAGAAAATACATTAGCCGAAATATTTCCTTAAGAAATCAGCTTCGTAATATGAAGATGGAAAATTCAGAATTTGTCTCATCATATCTTATGAGAGTTTCTCATATTAGAGATCACCTTGCTGCTATTGGAGATGTCATTAGTGAAAAAGAGCTTGTAACCACAACCCTAAATGGGTTTCCAACATTTTGGATTCCTTTTGTACAAGGAGTGTGTGCAAGAAGCAAATTACCCAAGTTTGATAAGTTATGGGTAGATTGCACACACGAAGAATCTAGACTTGCAGACCAACATAAGAGATTAATTGTTGACAAAGAGGAAGCTCTTACAATTCAAAAGAATAGAAGAAGTTCCTTCAAGAAGGAAAATAAAGAAGTTAGCTTCATAAGAGTTCCAGATAGGAAGAAAGATGTTTCAAAGATCAGATGCTACAACTATCAAAAGTTGGGACACTTTTCCTATGACTTTCCTCAAGGAAAAGGGAAAAGAAAGCATCAAGCACATGTGGCCATGGATGATTTTAGGGGCTAAATTTCACTCATGGGCTAATTTTCCATGGTTTTTCCCAAAAAAAGATTCGCTATTCTAAAAATGATTCGCCCAAATTCTATAGGATAGAATTATTTTACCTTAAAAATCGCCAAAAATTTACACAAACTATATAAAATCCTTAGAAATTTGAATATTTTTACAAAAATATCGCAAACATTTTATAGTTTGCATATGAAGGATTAGTAAGATTTGCCAAGGTTTCTACATTTTAAAACAAATTTCCATCCTTAAAATCATCCTTGCATGTGGCAGAGGAAGAGGAATATCCTCCCTCAAAGAAAGATTTAGTAGAAATTGAGGATTATGTACTTTAAGTTGAAGATAGTTGATCTGAAGAAAGATAGCAAATGGTGGAGTCTGTGGAGCCTCCCCACACAAAAACAAAAGACAATATTCATGTTTATTTTTAGTATCTTGCTTACTTTAATACTTTATAATTACAAGTTATATTTTTGTGAGAATGTTAATTAACCTCGCTTTATTTCAGTGTCTATGCAGATTTATGAAGGAAGTATCAAAGAAGAGGATAAAGAAAGATATAAAATATTTATTTCAGAAAGAATAATGTAAGTAAGTTTACAGGTCTCAAAAGAAAGAACTTAGAAAGCATGAGAAGGACTTATGATATGGTGACAGTCAGTAAGAACCAAACAATATCCAGTATTTATATAGGATCAAGAGGATCCTAAAGATGTAGAACAAAAATATTCAAAATGAAGAGAAAGATGGATACTCAGATATAGTTGATGAGATACAGGTAACTGCAAGTTGCTCCAGTACCATTCCTATAAATGCATAGGGAGTAGGTTGATCCAATATGAAGTCAGAAAGAAAGAAATGTTCGAACTCAAGAAGGCACCCAGGATATTATAGAAGATAACTTCAAGGATGATGATTATCAGATGTTACATAGTTAAAGAAGCTCTTAGTTTGGCACAAGAGGGAGCTATGTCTCCGAGTTCAAAATGGAGGATCGTGATTTTGTGGGATAAATTCTAGGGATAAATTCATCATTCAAGGATATCATTGAAACTAAGATTGTATGATTATGAGAGAGGAAAGGTTTATATTCCCACACTATATTTTATTTTTTCTAAATTCTTAACTAATAATTCTTTAAAAAAGTAAAAACAAATGTATAATAATATGTACATTATCTAAACTAGTATGTTAATGCTTTATAAGAATCTTATTTATGTACATGTTTTATTACCCTAACCATCAAAGTAAACAAGTTAGGTATAATGGGTTTTCGAATGTAACCATCACATCATTTTATTTACAAAAGGAAAATTAATAAAGTCTTGATTACAAGATAAAGCTATAAGCTCAAATAGATGAGACTCAACCTTAATACATAATTTATACTTGCAGTCCACTTGTAATGCATTTAAAATTATGTAAGAAATTGGTGTTTCGAATAAGAAAGACTCCAACCAGGCTCCAATTGGATCTTCAAATCTGTTACTATGAATCTCTTGGTTCTCTGGGGTAGATATAGTTATATTATCTTTCAATGGATAAAGTGGTAAAATAGTTGTAACTGTTGTTCCAGAGTCTGTACTTAAGGCTTTAAAAAGTATAGTGTCTACGCATCTGGAAGTTAGTAAGATGTAAAAAGGAGAAGGGTATACCTTCGGGAAAGGAAGCTAGGGTTGATTTCTAGGTTGTCGCTGCCTGGCTTCCAACTATTCCTGGATGTTTATATCCTTTTCAATTGCAGCCCATGAACGTTCAAGTTCTACCCAGGTGCTATCCGTTTTAAGTATAATATCAAAAAGATTTAAAGCGATATGGGTTTGATCTATCAAGCCAGGTTCAATATTGGGTTGTCTTACAACAGGGACAGTTATAGAGGAACAAAAAAATTTAAAGAACTCCGAAAGTTTTTATGCTGTATCAATTTGATTTTATAAAAGAGAACTTTTAGAAATCAATATTAAAAGAAAAATGCAAACCAAAGGCCTTTTTCCGTAACTGCGTTATATTTGAAATAAATGGTGTATGAATTATAAGAAAAAAATTTAGCTGTCTATAGAATAAGGCTCCTATCGAGAGAGAATCTCACTCTGTAAATAGAAGAAGAAAATAAGATAAGAAGTAGTCCGATGAAGTATAAAATATGACAATCTAAAAATTCACAGGTCTTGTACCTGCTAGTAGCCGATACAAAGGAAAAATTGTAAACAATAGATGGCTTAAATATTAATCATTGCAGTAGAAGTTTTACTAAATTCCAATGCAACCTTTATCAGATGTATATAAGTGAAATAAGAATGAAAATGAAATAACAGAGAGAACAAACTCATAACACAGTAGTGACGGAATTAGGAATTTCCAGATTTCTTTCTATTAAGTCTTGAAAAGAGACAGTCTCTATTACAATTAATCAAAAAGGTCTAGCCTTTTTTCTTTCTTCAAAATGTATATTTATACAAAATTCTTTTGCGTTGGAATCTCAATAGTTCCAGAGGTTTTCGGTTACAATCAAGGAGTCGAAACGTTTCGTTTCTTTATCTCTGTTCTCATTTGGTACCCGAAACCTGCCTCTTCACATGCTCCATGCAAATAATGCACTTCTCCACCAGCTGTGATATCAACTTAGATGGCTCTGCTTGATTATTTGCCTAAAAAATATAACAGTATTTCATCAATAGCGGTAGCTTTCCCTCCACATGCTGATCTTTGGCATTGATAGAGCATAACAACATACTCACTTTAATTAGCCATTTGTCTATTTGCACTATGTTTGTTTGAGTTATTTGTGATATTTCAGCTAATTCTTTTTCTTCATTTTCCTTGATATTTAGCATATATTTAGTTGTATTGATCTAACCCAGTATCTCCATGCCACTTTCTCCATTGGAACCCAAACAAATATCACTTAACAAACTGAAAATTTCTTCGCAAGATTTCCTCAGCTTTGTAGCTTGTTGTTTTCCTTCGGATATATTTCGCTCCCATTCTTTCAACAAGATATTACCTCTGGCCTGCTCTGCGATGGGAAAACTAGAACTACTACTTGCTTCCCTTCTTGTTGTGGCTATAATAGCCTCCTAGAACACCTCCCGAGCTGCTCCAACATCCCTTTCTTTAAGAGACAGGTTTTCCAACACCTGATCAATGAGTTGGAAGATGCTTTGAATTGTTTCCACTTTTGCAAGCAAACCCTGTTGCACCGCCGATAACCTTTTTCTGATCTCTATTTCTTGGGATTGAAATATCCTGATATTGATTACCTGGATTTTGGAGAATTCTAGTTTGGCCCGAAGCTGGTCTATTAATTCTCCCTGCTGGCTTATCTGAGTCTGACTCATCTGAACCTTCAACTGTGTCTGTTTGAGATCGACTTTAAGCCACTCGATTTCTTTTTGATCTTCTGTTCTTGCTTGCTCTAAAGTCCCACTTGCCTGATCTTTAGCAGCAGCGTCTGTTGTGGTTAGTTTAGCTTCTAGTGTCTTGATCAAACGATTATTTCATGTTAGCTGATCCTTTAGGGTCCCGACTGAATATTGATTCACCATGGCGAATGCCCCCAATGTTCCTGCTATTTGTGTCACTAATTCTACTTTCTTCATATCTTTCCCATCAGTTAAAATTTTAAATTTTTTAGAGACAGTACCTGCTTCTTGGTAGAGTTATTGTCTCACAACCACTTTCCTCTTCTTATTGAAGAAGAATTCATTCAGAGGTATCTCTTCAACTGATATAGGTGTCAATTTTTCGCCCAAAATCCAACCTGCATCCGGGATTTCCTTTGCAGACTGTAGGGGGGTAATGGAGGCGATGGGATTGCCAACCTATTTAGAAGATTTCCCGGGAGTAATGACTGAAGTTGACTCGCTTGGAGGACCAGAAGCCTTGGCTTCTTGTTTCGTGCCCCCAACTTGCTCTTCTTTATCCTGTTGTTCTTCTTGGCTGAGCGCTCAAACTTTAGAGCCTTCGGCCTTTGTTTTATGCAGCTCTATGGTCGTCGGATTCTCACCCCATAATACTAAAGGGAGGCAACTCCGCCTATGCTCTTGGAATATGACAACATTGGCCCTCTCTTTAGGTGACAGGTCTTCTATTCGAGCCAAAACCTCGTCATAAGATTTCGCGCCTCAGAAAATATCATCGTGAGGTGAATTCTCGTGCTCAAATATTTTAAGGCCACAGCTGGCCACATGATTACTCACAACCCTGTGTGGATCGTGTTTCTTGAATTTGATGTGAACCAACTTTATATCTTCTAGGGCTGCTACCTTAGCCTTTGCATTCCCGAAGTCTAATAACGAATAGGTGTTTAAATGAATAGGAAAAGGTGGCCATACATTTTTTGAATACCCTTTCAGTTCTTTACTTAAACCACCAATTATAGTTTGCCTGGCGATCTCATGACAATCCATCCTGTCAGGTATAAGTAAGGGTAAGGCATGCGGAGGGATGAAAGCACCGAAAACCCTGATGTATGAGAATTCTTTCTCCACATACCAATCGACCACTCTGCTTAAATTTGCCATGATGCTATCTGATATCATGGGTGGCGGATTACCAAAAATGGCAACATGCATCGGTAGCATCACCCAGTTGAAGATTTCATATACAAAATCTGAAGCCTTGTCCTCCCAAATCTTAGAATGGTATACATGGACTGGCTCAACATCCGATGGAGCCCAGCTCCAATTCATAAAGGGAAAAGGTGTCATGGAACATACTGCATCCATGAGATATGCGAACATAAAAAATGAAGCAGTTTTCCTGCTCTTTCTACATCCGATATTCTGTAATATGACTTGTTAGGCTATCTAATAACATTTTGGCCCAGTCAAAAGAAGAGCCTTCTGCTACTGAGTATATCAAGGGCATCCATTGGAGGAAAAAATGCGTGGTGTCTTCCCTCCTGTACAATCTACAGGTCATCATCGCTACATATTTGAACTATGGTTTCAAAGAAGACATGGAATAAATTCCATTGTTGTCTGCCCTAAACTTTTCTAGGTGTGAGACCCAATCCTTGATCAAATTAGATAAAATTTTTGTGTATTGCTCGCATTCCTTTTGTTTAAAACCATCTAGAAATTCTGCATTGTACGTGAAGTCTGATGTGGGTGGTAATTTGTACATAACCTGTAAGCTTTCTGGTCTGAAGGTCCCAACAGTGACCCCCTGCTCGCTAATGATGGTTCTGGTAGGGATGTCTACATGATCTAGCACCCATCAGATCATGTCATAGTAAGGTAGAAGACGTGGTCGGGCTGCTACTTTGTGCATCTCTACCTGGACGACGATCTTGTATTTGGTAGTCATGTTGTCTGTTTCATTGTCAGTGGAATCGTCCGAGTAGTTCACCAACTATGATTGCAACAACTCTGAGACGTATGATCAGGTTCGTACAGAATCAACGCTTCGAGGTGAAGTATCTGAAACATTATCAGAACCTTTTCCTAAAACCTCAACGCTTGCCTTGGATGCTTTTCGTGGGGCCATGATAGGGGATTGTAACTTATCTCTTCTGCATTAAAAATGTGTATACATATAGAAGTTAGCTTACTGAGAAAACTTCTCTGTGAGGGATAGAAATGAACTTTATGAATAAAATAGGAAGCAAAAGATCTATATCTTCAATCATTTAACATATCGATGTCCTTACGAGCAGAATGGTCCAATCATAATTAGATAGAGATTTTGGCAATAAAAACCATATCCTTACTTTGTCGTTTCACCTTATTTCCAATTAATGCCATAAAATTCAACGGTTTGTGGCACAAGCTGGTGCAAGGAACATTTGAAATTACCTTGTAAACTGCGCATTATTATCATTTGCATTAAACATTGATTAGGTGATCTTGGCTTCCTTAATCAGGATTTAAATCAACATTTAGGCGTTCACCGTATCAGGACTTATAACTCTGACCTTCCGAGCCTCTAAAACCCGAGATTGCGATGATTAGATTTAGTTAAGTGAGGACGTAATTAGATTAAGTGTTTTATTAATCATGTTTTAATTTATATCGCGACTTTGTGTCTTGGGGCTTCGAGGCTATAGTTTCCGGGCGAAACGTATGCCGAGTCGCAAAATCCCGAGAGGCTTTAACCATGGTCAAAACTAAACACTCTGGACATTAACTCGGGTTACTTATGAGAGGATCCCGCGGCTTCATCTTTCGGGGTTATGACAGTAATGTTTTAGGAGGGAGTGAACGCCGAGACGTGAAATCCCGATAGCACTTGACTGGGGTTTAAATAATTTTACTCCCAGCTTTTCCTTGAGGTAAGCTTTTAAAAACTTTTGCAACCTTGCACATCAGGGTTTGTAAATATTATGACTTGTGAACCCCGAAAAGTGATATTCCGAGGTACCAAAAGTAAAGACTTTCGTTTAACTATATAAAGTGGTAAGTTGCGAATCATAACATCCCTCGCCATTTCGCATGTCGAGACTATTGATATTTTCAGTAGGTAAATGTCACGAAGCGAAAAAGAACTCAAAAACCAAGATTTGACCTTAAAAATTACATTTAAACCAATTGAAAATGGCGACTCCAATATAGGATCCAACTAGGGATCCCGTTTCCCTGTGAGGTGGGAAGAACAGTAGACCACGTGCTTGTATTGGGTAAATGGAGTCACTGGTTTCACTTCTGTGAAACTTGCTTTAGGGAAAAGATAAACCAAGGGAAGAAAATATTTTTGTCTTTTACTACTGTAAGGCTTTTCAATACTCAAATATATTTCTTACTCGGCTACAGTCTCTTTTGCAACTTTCTCTTTCTCTTTACTGAGTTTAGATTTGCATTAGGACAAATCAAAACAGTTCTAGGAAATCCAACAGATCTTTGCAGTTTTTTTTTTGGCTTACATCCAATGAAATTTATGGCATTTTTTAATTGGGGAGTCCCGTTTGGACTTAGGATGTGGATTCGGTCTCGAGAAAGTTGATTAACAAAGTCGAGTGATATTCATGTATAACATTCTTACAGATATCTCAGATATTTCTTCACTTCCAACGGGCCTATTCAGTACCCCGGTGAAGTTATCTGCCCCTTTTTTTGTTGAATTTCCTTTCACCACTTCAAAATGTATTTATGCATTTAAATGCTAAGACAAGGGCAATCATTTATGAATTTGCTTTCATCGTCTCTTCAGACTAGATGTACAATTAGATATGACTTTCCTTTCATCATCTATCTTATAATTTTCTTTTTAGAATATGAAGCAGGGGAAATCAGATTGTATGAGGGGTGATATCTGCGTAATATTTTGCAATGTAGGTCTGTCAATTTACTTTGATTACTCGCTGCCAACCTTCCTTTGACTTTCACACCACCTTGGGTCTGCAAGGAGAAAAAGGGGAAACATTCTTCTGGGGGTTTTCCTTTGAGTAAGCCTTAACCCTTCGAAACTGTTGAAAAACCTAGAAAAGTCAGGATACACCTACGCATAACTTGTTTAGTAAGAGACTGAGGAGCTGTGAATGCCAGCCTTCTTTCCAAAACATGCTTACAACTTTCAAAGTTTAAACATAATCTCTTCTCCCTACGTATATAAATCCGAAAAGACATTTGGCATTTTTAAGAAGACAAATCTGAGGACCAAAAGAAAGGTGACAGATAGATGTTTGTATGCTGAGGGGTAGGGGTCGAAAATTAAAACCGCTTTTTTGAAAATCCTTCCCTAGAGATGCTTCACTTTCTGTTTGTTTTAACTACCACCTATCTTTGTTTTAAGTTAAAATTATTAGGGTACAGAGAAAGTAACTGTACTTTTTAATAATCAATTAAGTAAGAACATTAGATTTATGGGAGCTTTATGATGCTTTTAGAGATATTTGCTTTCTTAAGGAACATAATTTTTAGAAGTTCGTGCCTTTACCTTACCATTTTTAAAATAACCAAAAACCTTTTCTGTCACCTTTTTTTGGTGAATGCAAATCTCCGATACATGATCTTTTGTTTTCTCCATTCGTTCGATTAGTTTGCAAACCGAAATCCTGTAAACACAAAGAGTGTCTTTTTAAAAAAAAAATTAAATGTATTTGAAAACCATGTATCTCTACTTATATTGACCTAAAAAAAAAAAAAATTGAAAACTTACCTTAAGGGAATCATGAAATAGAAAGAAAATACAAACCAGTATATACAATGGAAAATCTCGGAGAACTAATTATTTCATGCGGTGTTTTAGATAACGCCCATTGACATGGGCATTGAAGATTTTACCATCAAGATTTTCTTATAAAAATGAAATTTTTCCTTCGGAAGTTGCGACTCTAAATGGTCCATACCAAATATGATCGAATTTACCGTCTTTCGCTGAATCTTCCTTCCTAGCATCCCATCTTTAGACCAAATCTCCTGGAATAAACTCTCTGTCTTTTGTCTTACGGTCAAATAATGTTTTCATGTCATCTTGATATTTTTGCGATCTTTCATCCACCCCAACCCTATGCTGTTGTAATTCGATCAGCTGATTTATTCTCCTTGTGACGTGGTTTGGTTCTTCTTTCTCATCTTGCCATAGTTTCATCACGGGAAGTGCCAAGTTTATAGGTAATACCATGTCAATCCCGTATACCATCTGGAAAGGAGAAATACCGATGGATTTTTTTGTGCCAATCCGATTTGCCTAGAGTGCGTATTTCAAATGTATATGCCAGGATCTCTTGTTCTCGTTCAACACTTTCTTAATTATGTTGATCAAAATCTTGTTTGAAGATTTGGCTAGTCCATTTCCTTGGGGATAATATGTTGTAGAATGGCTGAGTACAATATTGTACTTTTGGCAAAAAATGATCATAGCCATAGATTTAAAATCCCGAGCATTATCTGTTACTATCTTTCAAGGGCATCCAAATCTAGATAAAATATTTTCTTCTAGGAAATTTATTACCACCGAATCTGTAGCCCTTCTGGTAGGAATAGCCTCTACCCATTTAGTAAATTAATCTGTGGCGGTTAGGATCCATTTGTGTTGAGCACTGGAATGGGGGTTAATATCACTTATAAAATCCAGTCCCCACTACTGAAAAGGAGCCTTTGTTTTGACTGGAACTAAAGGTAATGCTGGGAGTTTATGCTTGCCTGTGAATAGTTGGCAAGGGTCACAAGCCCTGACTTTGGCATTTACATTCGAAAAAAGTTTAGGCCAATAATACCCTGCCCTCAGGATTTTATAAGTTGTCTCTCTCCAAGCGTGATGTCCCCCACACACTCCTTCGTGGAATTCGCTTATGACCTTCTCTATTTCAGATTCAACAAAATAGACCAACACGAAGCCAAGTGGGTCCTTCCAAAACAATTTACCCTCAGATATACAGTATTTGACCGCATGTAGTTTTAGCGTTCTGGCTTTGGATGGAGATAAATCACTTGGGCAGTTCAAAGTCAGTAAGTAGGACACTATGTTTTTGCACCAATCAGAGGATGTAAAATTCTCTTCGATCCTGACTTCACTTGTTTTCTCGTAGAGCTCGTTCATATCTTCCTCTTCTCCACATCCCTGTATGTTATTTATACCGAGGGATCTGTAATTGGATTCAGCTAAGAGTTTAGCCAAACCTTGACCCTTTATTAGCTTCATCGACTTTATTTCCAAATCAAATTCTTGAATTTTTGTGAGCCACTGTCCCCTTCTGCCATCACTATCAGGTTGCACTAGAATGTCTTTTACAGAGCTAGTAGGTACATAAGCGATTATCTTGGAATGCAATACATAAGTTCTAAAAGACTTTAATGCCTTTACCATAGCATATGCTTGTTTTTCCATTATATCATATTTTAGTTCTGCATCTCTGAGACTTTTGTTGAAAAAAGCTATCGGTTGTTCGAAACCCTCCTCATTTTTCTGGAGGAGCACTGCGGCAATAGTGTGCTCGGAAGTGAATGATAAAATGAGAAAATACTTTAGATAGTCGGGGATTGCTAGTACAGGGGCCTCGCTTATAACCCTCTTGATATGTGCAAACGATTCTTTGGCCTCTACTGTCCATTTTACCTCACTGTTTTTCTTTAACATACCTGTGATTAATTTCACAATTTCAGCGAAGTTTGGAATAAACCTTCTCAAAAAGTTTATCTTTCCTAAGAATGACTAGATTTCCTTTACATTTCTAGGAATATTTATTGTGTCTATAGATTGAACCCTGTCGGGATCAATTTTAATTCCATCTCGGGACACAATATGGCCCAGGAGTTTACCTTCCCGCATGGTGAAGTGAGACTTTTTAGGGTTTAAAGACAAACCGAACCTGCAACATTTTTCAAAAGTTTGTTTGAGATGTATTAAATGGTCTTTGTCAGACTTAGAAAAAATGGTTAGATCATCGAGGTAGATAACTACAAACTTGTCTCTTTCGCCGACGAAAGCGATATCCATAGCACGCTGAAAAGTGGCACCTGCATTCATTAGACCAAAAGGCATTTTATCATACATGAATGTACCCGGGGTGTAGTGAAAGTTGTTTTTTCTTTATCTTGTTCGTTTACAACAATTTGATTGTACCCAGAGAAGCCATTGATCATAGACATCCTATTTACTCTGACTACCTTTTCTAAGACGTGATCCATTTTAGGTAAAGGATAGTTGTCTTTTAGGGAAGATTTATTTAAATTTTTGAAATCAGTACACAGTCTAATCTCTCCACTCTTTTTTCTAATCAGAACCAGGTTTGCCACCCAATCAGAGTATCTCAGTGGTATTATTATTTTTGCGTCTAAAAGCTTATTGACTTCTCTTTCGACTATGGGTAATAAGATAGGGTTGATTTGTCTAAGATTTTTCCTAAAGAGTTTGATACCAGGCTTCATAGTTATCTTGTGTTTGATCACGGTAGTGTCGTAAGTCCTAAGCTCTTCGTAAGACCAAGCGAAAACATCTTTATATCGTGCAAGCAAATATTTATACTTATTTTTCACCTAAGGAGGAAGATACTTTGATATTTTCACCATCATGGGTTCTTCTTTTGTCCCTATATCACAATCTTCAACCTCTTTTGGTTGGGGTTGAAGAGTAGATTTTAAAGGCATGTCATTTTGATCGAAAAGTCTCTCCAGGGGGATTAGTCCCTTTGGAATCTGATTATTTTTTAAAACTAACATGCGATGGTTGGCAATTTTTTTTAAAATTCGGAACTCCTGAGGGTCTTCTCCTTCTTGCATGATCCACATGTGATCATTTTGATTCTCTTGATCGATGTGGGTTTCAGGAAAGTCACCCACTGCTTCGAGGAACTTTATGATCTGTTCGTCATCCTCGAAAACCTGCTAGTGTTGTATGTTGTTCGGGATGGATGGTCTGTGACTTACCTCTATATGGTATTTTAATTTAAAATCTATGGTGGGAGCGAAAGTCGAGGTTGCCTTGGCTAACGAATCATCCTGCAAATTTTCGACACGTGGTATGAAGTGAATATTTACAGACAAGAAGAAATTTTCCATTAGATCCCAGGCACAATTTCTATACTCTCTCAATCTTGGGTGTTTGGCCTGGTATTGTTGATTTATCTATTTCACTATCAACTCAGTGTCTCCATATACTTCCAGGTTCTTTATGTTCAGTTTCTTGGTAGCTTCCAATACTAAAACTAAAGCTTCATACTCACATACATTGTTAGTGTAGTTTATATCCCATTGAACCCTGTAAGAAAAAGGGTCGACAAACCCATTTTCAGGTGCCACAAAAAGTACTCTTGCATTGATTCCTTCACATGACAGAGCAGCGTCAAAAAACATTTTCCAGACCCCTGTACTATGCATATTTTCTGAATCTTTCTCATCTATGCAGTTTTCTTCTGTGCAACTATCTATACCATCATCAAAAGATAAAATACAATTTCCTAGATCTTGATCAACAATGTAAATAGGAAAATTGTTAGGATTTGGAGGATCGCTCATGGTATAGGCTAACCTCGTTTCCCTGTATAACCTAGTAAGTTTCCCACCAAATACAGGAATTGTGGCATAAGTCATGTCCAATTGAAGGGATCCCCCAAGTTTGGCTCCCCACGACCTTGATAACAGTAATCCATATTTTGGGGGAATATCAACAATAACTACATCCATCAGAATACTTTTGACTGGGACCTGTGCAAGGGTGACTACTAAGTCTTTATCATACCTAAGCACTTGACTCTTGTTGAATCAAAAGAGTAGAGATCTCTGTAAGGTTGGGTGATCTCGAGGCCTAGTCTATCCATAATTGCTTTGGGCATCACATTATGTGAAGATCCAGAATCTAGCATGTAGTTATGCAGCAGTCGATCATGCACATTTAGGGTGATATAGAAAGGGGCAACGGTGTCTTTGGCGCCCTCGAAATGTGGAACAAAAGTGATATTTTTCTTGTCATCTTCAAAATTTATTTCGTCTAATTGACTTTCTAGGTCTAAACAACCTATCACCTTGGTTATCTATTTTCGATATGCAGGGTTTTTTGCTAATTCAACCAGTGGAATCAGTATTTTGATCTTATTTATTTCATTTTCGACACTAAAACCACCGCCACCTTTGTTCATATCTCTGGTTAAAACCTTGAGGTCTTTCTTCTCTAACATATTTTTCTGAGCTGATTTATTACTCATGAGCTTACTTACCAGTGAGGTTGTTTTGACTGTCTTGATTTCCCTAGTTTGGGTCTCAACTTCCTTTGTTTTGAGGTTCAACGAGTCTGCCTCCTTTGTTTTGTTGTTAGATGTTTCAGTCTCTTTCTGGGAAGGCACACACATTTCACCTCTAGGGAGAATTTTCTTCGGTTGAGGAATCGATGTAGGTTTGTTTTTAGACCTCAATTTATACCTTGCTTGGACCCCAACTGTCATGGAATCAAACATTTCTTGGCATACAACGAAGTCATTGTTGTTTATATCATCTTCTTCATTTGACGGTTGGGGTGTACTCAACGACATCTCATAATATTCTTTAGTTACATAGGGTTGAGTACAGTTGTCTCCCAAATTTGTCACATCTTCCTCAAGTCCCTCGAAATCTTCCAGGTCATTTCCTCCTATAAAATTTTCATTTTTTAAAGGGGTTTGGATTTTTTGATCTTCATTTTTAACCTGCCTTTGCTGATTTTGAGGGTTGGGGTTTCTTATGAATTTTCTTTTAACGAAAGAATCACTCTTGGATTGGTCTAGCTCCATTCTAGAAATCTTATTCGACAATTCTTTAATTACCCTATCCATATCATCCATTTTGTCATCTGTAGATCTATTAGATCCCGAGGGTCCCGCTTGTTCCCTAAAATGTCTGGTTTCTCTGTTCCCTGTTTCTATCCTAGATTTCAACTTACCAGAGGCCATCATGTTAGATTCAATTTATACAGCATCATCCTGCATTCGGGTTAAGGTAGCCCCCCGCCTTTCTCTTAAGAGAAGAGCGAAGTCGGGTTCGAAAGCTCCTGCGAAGGTTACTTTGGCTACAGGTTGGGAGGGTTTGACTTCGGTTGGGATCTTATTATACAGTTTATTAAGTCTTTGGATAAATTCCATGACGGTTTCTGAATTCCTTTTATTTAAAGATACAAACTCGGTTAAATAATATAAGTGGTCTTTTCTCTCACCCCATTGTCTAAGAAAGGCATATTCTAAGGCATCGTAAGATAGGATAGACCCTGCAGGAAGGCTTCGAAACCAGGTTCGTACCTGTCCTTCAAAATTTTGAACAAATAATCTCGAATAAACGTCTTCATGTTCCAGACCTAGAATATCGACGAACTAATCAAAAAAATTTATATGTTCAGCCACAGTTAAGTTCCCCTCCCCTGTAAATTTTGGTAATTTTTTTATATAATTTTCAGGAAGGTTATGAAGAGGCATGGGTAGAAATAAAGGTGCATATCTCGTAGCTACTTTAGTGAAAACTCTGGGGGGTGGGGAAGGCGCTTGGCCCCCTAATCCTCCTTCGGCGACTGCCATTGGTATTACCTGACGGGGATAGGGTGTGTTATAAAGCGGGTTCTAGAAGACTAGAAATGGATTCTTAGCTTCTTCGAGAGACAAAAGAAGTGAAGATGAGTGAACATAGACGCGAGGACTTGGCTCTTCGGATTTGCAGGAGACGTAATCAGGGGATCCCGTGGGTGTGAGATTTGAGTATATAGTATACTCTTCGAGACTTTGTGAGGTCAGGAAGTCTGAAAGGAGAGTCGGTGGGATATTAACTGCTAATAAATTTACTACCAGGCTTTTACCTTTGTGTCCGAAAGAGGTTTTCGGAAGGATTTCACTTTTAACCACAGAGCTAAATAAAAATGAATTAGTGGTTTCAGGAGGTGTACTATGCAAAGTTGAAGGTTCAAAAGAACTTTTGGTCTTGGGCTGGGGGTGTTTAAGCTGATAGACTGCAATAGTCGGCTTAAGAGAACCTCTAGCTTTTAGTATTTTTTCGGGATCTGAAACAGGAATGGTCTGCTTGTTCTCTGGGTTTTGTCTAGTATTCCTTTGACTGGATGCCATCTTACTTATACATAGAGTCTCCAAGTGAAATATAAGAAAATCCTTTTAGAAAGTACTCACTCTTTGTTCACTATCAAAGGGTGAAACTTGAAAAAATGTCATTCTTCCCAAGGAAAAGGTTTCGTAACTTTGTCCCCGACAATGACGCCAAAAAGATGTTGTTCCAAAGTCTGTACTTAAGGATTTAAAAAGTACAGTGTCTAGGCATCCGAAAGTTAGTAATATGTAAAAAGGAGAAGGGCATACCTTCAAAAAAAGGAAGCTAGGGATGATTTCTAGGTTTTCACTGCCTGGCTTCCAACTGTTCTTGGATGTTTATATCCCTTTCAATTGCAGCCTATGAACGTTCAAGTTCTACCCGGTTGTTAGCCGTTTTAAGTATAGTATCAAAAATATTTAAAGTGATATGGGTTTGATCTGTCAAGTCGGGTTCAATATTGGGTTGTCTTACAACAGGGACAGTCATAGAGGAACAGAAAAATTTAAAGAGTTTTTATGCTGTATCAATTTGATTTTATAAAAGAGAACTTTTAGAAATAAATATTAAAAGAAAAATGCAAACCAAAGGCATTTTTCCGTAACTACGTTATATTTGAAATAAATGGTGTATGAATTATGAGAAAAACATTTAGCTGTCTATAGAATAAGGCTCCTATCGAGAGAGAATCTCACTCTGTAAACAGAGGAAGAAAATAAGATAAGAAATAGTCTGATGAAGTATAAAATATGACAATCTAAAAATTCATAGGTCTTGTACCTACTAGTAGCTGATACAGAGGAAAAACTGTAAACAAAAGATGGCTTAAATATTAATCATTGCAGTAGAAGTTTTACTAAATTGCAATGCAACCTTCATCAGATGTATATAAGTGAAATAAGCATGAAAATGAAATAACAGAGAGAACAAACTCATAACACAGTAGTGACAGAATTAGGAATCTCTGGATTTCTTTGTATTAAGTCTCAAAAAGAGACAGTCTCTATTACAATTAATAAAAAAGGTCCAACCTTTTTTCTTTCTTCAAAATGTATATTTATACAAAATTATTTTGCGTTAGAATCTCAATAGTTCCAGAGGTTTTCGGTTACAATCAAGGAGTTGAAACGTTTCGTTTCTTTATCTCTATTCTCATTTGGTACCCGAAACCTGCCTCTTTGCATACTCTGTGCAAATAATGCACTTCTCCACCAGTTGTGATATCAACTTAGATGGCTCTACTTGATTATTTGCCTAAAAAATATAATAGTCTTTCATCAATAGCGGTAGCTTTCCCTCCACATGCTGATCTTTGGAATTGATAGAGCATAACAACATACTCGGCTTAATTAGCTATTTGTCTATTTGCACTATGTATGTTTGAGTTATTTGTGATATTTCGGCTAATTCCCTTTCTTCATTTTCCTTGATATTTAGCATATATTTAGCTGTATTGATCTGACCCAGTATGTCCATGCCACTTTCACCATCGGAACCCAAACAAATCTCACTTAACAAACCGAAAATTTCTTCGCAAGATTTCCTCAGCTTCATAGCTTGTTGTTTGCCTTCAGATATATTTCGCTCCCATTCTTTCAACAAGATATTACCCCTGGTCTTCTCTGCGATGGGAAAACTAGAACTACTGCTTGCTTCCCTTCTCGTTGTGGCTATAATATCCTCCTAGAACACCATCAGAGTTGCTTCAACATCCCTTTCTTTAAGAGAGAGGTTTTCCAACACTTGATCAATGAGTTGGAAGCCGCTTTGAATTGTTTCCACTTTTTCAAGCAAACCCTGCTACGCTGCCGATAACCTTTTTCTGATCTCTATTGCTTGGGATTGAAATATCCCGATATCGATTACCTGGCTTTCATCGAATTCTAGTTTGGCCCGAAGCTAGTCTATTAATTCACCCTACTGGCTTATCTGAGTCTGACTCATCTGAACCTTCAACTGTGTCTGTTCGAGATCGACTTTAAGATGCTCGATTTCTTTTTGATATTCTATTCTTGCTTTCTATAAAGTCACACTTGCCTGATCTTTAGCAGCAGTCTCTGCTATGGTTAGTTTAGCCTCTAGTGTCTTGATCAAATGATTATTTCATTTTAGCTGATCCTTTAGGGTCCCAACTGAATATTGATTCGCCATGGTGAATGCCCCCAATGTTCCTGCTATTTGTGTCGCGAATTCTACTTTCTTCATATCTTTCCCATCAGTTAAAATTTTAAATTTCTTAGAGATAGTACATGCTTCTTGGTAGAGTTCTTGTCTCACAACCAATTTCCTCTTCTTATCGAAGAAGAATTCATTTGGAGGTAGCTCTTCAACTGATATAGGTGTCAATTTTTCACCCAAAATCCAACCTGCGTCCGGGATTTCCTTTGCAGACTATAGGGGGGTAATGGAGGCGATGGGATTGCCGACCTGTTTAGAAGATTTCCCGGGAGTAATGACCAAAGTTGATTCGCTTGGAGGACCGGAAGCCTCAGCTTCCTATTTTGGGCCCCCAACTTTCTCTTCTTTATCCTATTGTTCTTCTTGGTCGGGCGCTAAAACATTAGAGCCTTCAGCCTTTGTTTTCTGCACCTCTACGGTTGTTGGATTCTCACCTCGTAATACTGGAGGGAGGCAAATCCGCCTATGCTCTTGGAATTTGACAAGATCGTCCCTCTCTTCAGGCGACAGGGCTTCTATTCGAGCCAAAACCTCATCATAAGATTTCACACCTTGGAAAATATCATCGTGAGGCGAATTGTCATGCTCAAATCTTTTATGGCCACAACTGGCCACATGATTACTCACAACCCTGTGTGGATTCTGTTTCTTGAATTCGATGTGAACCCTTTATATCTTCTAGGGATGCTACCTCGACCTTCGCATTCCCGAAGTCTAATAACGAATAGGTGTTTAAATGAATAGGAAAAGGAGGCCATACCTTTTTTGAATACCCTTTCGGTTCTTTACTTATACCTCCAATTACAATTTGCCTGGTGATATCATGATAAGCCAACCCGTTGAGTATAAGTAAGGGTAAGGCATGTGGAGGGACGGAAGCATCGAAAGCCCTGATGTATGATGATTCTTTCTCCACATACCAATCAACCACTATGCTTAAATTTTCCATGATGCTATCCGATATCCTGGGTGGCGGATTACTGAAAATGGCAACATGCATCGGTACCATCACCCAGTTGAATATTTTGTATATGAAATCTGAAGCCTTTTCCTCCCAAATCTTAAAATGGTATACATGTACTGGCTCAGCAGCTGATGGTTCCTAGATCCAATTCATCAAGGGAAAAGGCATCATGGAACATACTGCGCCCATGAGATATGTGGACATAAAAAATGAAGCAACTTTCTCACTTTCTTTCTGCATTTGATATTCTGTAATCTGACTGGTCAGGATATTTGATAACATTTTGGCCCAGTTGAAAGAAGAGCCTTCTGCTACTGAGTATATCAAGGGCACCTATTGGAGGAAAAAATGCATGGTGTCTTCCCTCTCGTACAGTCTACAGGTCATCATCGCTACGTATTTGAACTGTGGCTCCAAAGAAGACATGGAATAAATTCCATTGTTGTTTCCCTGAACTTCGCTGGGTGTGAGACCCAATCCTTGATCAAATTAGATAAAATTTTTGCGTATTGCTCCCATTCCTTCTGTTTAAAACCATCTAGAAATTATGCATTGTACGTGAAGTCTAACGAGGGTGGTAATTTGTACATAACCTGTAAGCTTTCTGGTCTGAAGGTCCCAACAGTGACCCCTTGCTCGCTGATGATGGTTCTGGTAGGGATGTCTACATGATCTAGCACCCATCAGATCATGTCATAGTAAGGTAGAATATGTGGTCGGGCTGCTACTTTGTGCATCTCTACCTGGACGATGACATTGTATTTGGTAGTCATGTCATCTGTTTCGTTGTCACTGGAATCGTCCGAGTAGTTCACCAACTATGATTGCAGCACCTATGAGATGTATGACCAGGTTCGTACGGAATCAACGCTTTGAGGTGAAGTATCCGAAATATTATCAGAACCTTGTCCTAAAACCTCAGCGCTTGCCTTGGATGCTTTTCGTGGGGCCATGACAGGGGATTGTAACTTTGCTCTTCTGCAATAAAAATGTGTATACATATAGAATTTAGCTTACTGAGAAAACTTCTCTGTGCTGGATAGAAATGAACTTTATGAATAAAATAGGAAGCAAAAGATCTATATCTTTGACCATTTAACATATCGATGTCCTTATGAGAAGAACGGTCCAATCATAATTAGATAGAGATTTTGGCAATAAAAACCATATCCTTACTTTGCCATTTCGCCTTATTTCCAATTAATGCCATAAAATTCGACATTTCGTAGCACAAGCTAGCGCAAGGAACATTTGAAATTACCTTGTAAACTGCGCATTATTATCATTTGCATTAAACATTGATTAGTCTGGCTTGGCTTCCTTAATCAGGATTTAAATCAACATTTCAGCATTTGCCGTATCGGGACTTATAACTCTGAACTTTCGAGCCTCTAAAACCTGAGATTGTGATGATTAGATTTAGTTAAGTGAGGATGTAATCAGATTAAGTGTTTTATTAATCATGTTTTAATTTATATCGTGACTTCGTGGCTCAGGGCTTTGAGGGTATAGTTTCTGGTCGGAACGTAGGCCAAGTCGCGAAATCTCAAGAGGCTTTAACCATGGTCAAAACTAAACACTCTGGACATTAACCTAGGTTACTTATGTGAGGATCTTGTGGCTTCATCTTTCGAGGTTATGACGATAATGTTTTAGGAGGGAGTGAATGCCGAGACGCGAAATCCCGACAACACTTGACTGGGGTTTAAAGAATTTTACTCCCGGCTTTTCCCTGAGGTAAGCTTTTAAAACCTTTCATGACCTCGCACATCGAGGTTTGTAAATCTTGTGACTTGTGACCCCCGAAAAGCGATATTCCGAGGTACCAAAAGTAAAGACTTTCGTTTAACTATATAAAGTGGTAAGTTGTGAAACATAACATCCCTCGCCATTTCGCATGTCGAGACTACTGAGATTTTCAGTAGGTAAATGTTGCGAAGCAAAAAAGAGCTCAAAAACCAAGATTTGACCTTAAAAAATTACATTTAAACCAGTTCAAAAAGGTGGCTCCAACAATAACCATGCATCTCCCTACCTCATATGTGACTTTGTTGATACATTTTCCTCCTTCAAAACATTGTAGGATGTCTCCTTCACTTACCATGCCTTCAAATATTTTCAATATTTTCCACAGTAGTATGACTTTGTCCTCATGTATGCTTTGAAAAAAGTTTTCAAGATAATCCCTTATGTAATCATTGTCTTGTAAACACTAAGGTATACTTTCCTTATCATATTGTATGTTATAATAATGAGAAATGATTAGTATTGTACCAGTACTACTTATTTTCTCGTCACATATCAAAGAATTTGAATGTTCATTAAGTTTTAAATTAGTTTCATAATCATGAAGAAAATATAAATCAGTGTTATAAAATATGTTATCATGTATCGAATCCTTTGTATTCTCAATGGAAATTTCAGAAAACATACATTTATTTTCTTGTTCAAAAACTCCAATTAATTGTTGATTGCCAACTTGCTCTTTAGATAGATTTTCATCACTAACAAAAGTGGGTTTATTGTTGGAAATTTTTGTTAATGATGAAAGAGAAATGTATTCTTGTAGTTTATGCAAATCAAAATCATAATCATCATACCTAGGTTGATTAGCAAATTTTTTTGAAGTTGATTCTTGAGAAGTTAATTTTTTTCCGATGTTTACATCAAGAAAACAAGTTTGTATTTGATATTTATCATGATAATTAATCCTTTGAACAAAAATTTCTGGACAATAGTTATGATTTCAATTTAGATATTCTTTGATTGAAACTGCATTGGATGATGTTTGAAAATCATTATCACTATATTTATCAAAATCAACATAATTAGATGAGATACAATAGGACTATGAAAACGATAATGAAGAATTATGTCTTGCTTCATTTATAGATTGGTTTTCAAAAATATTTAGGACAAGAGTTTCTTCAACAAGAATAGATTGCAATGATATATCCTTACATGGATAAACATATGAATCGTCATAATGATCATAGATAGGTTCATCATTTGCAAGTTCAAAATTATGTCTATTCTTGGAATTAAAAGATTCTTGTTTACATTTTTCTTCAATTATTTCTTGAGAAAATAGATGATCTTTTTGTTCTTTTTGAGTTCATAAGCCTTTAAAAATAACATTATAATGAGTACTAGATTGATGCATATCTTGGAAAATATTTTCAACAATACAATATTTAACCTTATGAACAAAATGATTGTTAAAAGATTCATTGTGAAAATTTTGAGATTCATCATAAATAGATTTGATAATGTAAGGTTCATTATTAGATGATAAGGAGTCTTCTTCATCAATTAATTCAATGTAAATTCCATTATTTTGTGTTTTTTGGACAAGGTTTTGATTACGATATGTTTCAACAAAAAATTCATTAATTTGATACTCATTACCAAATATTTGTCCTAAGTTTTGATTTTCACATTGATCACAAACTAAAATATCATTCTGTAATTTTAATTCATTCTTATGTATATTTTCATAATCATTCATTTTTATCTTTTTTTCATATATCTCTTCATAAACATAGAGGGAAGAAATAGAGAGATCCTCATTGTCAAATGCATAAGTACATGTTAAATCTTGAGAAAGCTCAGGTTTTTAATTTATTATAGCAGAGTGTGTTTTAATATTCTTATCTTCATATGAACTTTTTGAAACTTTTCAAGGTGTTGGCATTTATTCTTTATAAGAAGCTAAAATTTCTAATTATTCATCCTCTTGTTCTTGTAAATCAAGGCTTTGTTTAAGATCATAGAAGAGTTGTTCAACAAAGATGTGTTTATCCTCTATATCAAAGTCTTTGTAATAATCATAATAATGAGAAAAAGAAGAAAATAAATCAATATATTTCTTTTCCAAAATATTAGATATTTTGTATCTATAAAATATTCAAGAATAATTTGAAACTCTCAATATCAAGGAAAGAGGAAACATTATCGTAGTTTTCATTTTGATCTTTAGGAAATGAAACCAAATTTTCTTGAAAATATTCTTGGATAGGTTCACAACTACTTTATTTCTCAAACTCTTCATCGGTAAATTATTTTTCTTCTTCATTGTTATAAGAGTTATGTTCTATTTCAGATTCTTCACTACAACAATGTTCAAAAA